>JAGXCT010034432.1:0-100568 GCA_022495035.1 Philopotamus ludificatus
TTTAATATTATTTCAGTTGGATTGAAATTTATATTATTTGTTTTATAATTATTTAGTCAACGAAGGATAGATAGCATTAAATTATTATATTTAATATATTAATTATTTACTTCTATCATAAATGAAGATAATTTACGAGCTACCTAACGAACATACCTTCTATGTCCATATTTTGTCTAGATTTTCGACCATTTTGACTTACGATGAAGGAACGGGACCCTACAGTATGTCAAAAATTGACTGTTTATATATATCAGCAATTGAGAGACTTTGTTCTTAATAATTTTAATACCTGAATTAAAGCTATTAATAATTATAAAAAAGTGTTGTTCATGTATTTAATGGTTTTACAAATGTTTGCTATATGAAGCAGTTTCTTTTTAAGAAAATCTATCGGCGTTGAAGTATATTCATTTAGCTTAAAGCTGCATCCATTACTCTAGAGCATTTTTTTTTATTTATCTGCATTTTTTTTATTGCTATAGCTCTATCAAAAGTAATATCGCTCACATTGCTTTATATTATATTATATAATGTGCCTTTGTTTTTATAGTAATTTTCTATTCCATTATATAATTTTTCTGCAAATACTGAAATCCTGAAATTATAATATTCAACGTCAGCAGTCACCAAAATAATCAGTTAAAAGGATAAACGTTTGATATCCTTGGTCTCCGGGCACGGAGATCCTATAACGGCATTCGGCGCCGAATAAGGGCGGGCGCCCACTCTCGGGCCAGTGTTACAAACAGGAGGGGGTCCCAGCACCCAAAATGGCGACCAATCCTTGTAAAATGGCAAAATGTGTAGTTTCAGGGTTTTTCGCGGGGTCGTTTAATCACGCACAAAAAATTCACGGGGGCGAAGGCGCCCCCGAAATGAATTATGAAAGTTGTCGGGGGAGTTGGAGCGGAGCGAAATTCGGCGGAGGGGGCTAGGCCAAATTTCCAACTATTTGAATAGCGGGTGTTATGAAAAACCAATATGAATAATGGCATTAGAGGTGGCCCTTATCGCGTTTGCATAAAATATTGGAACGCTGAGTGGATTGCTGTCTTCCGAGCTGGAGAATGATGCTGCGCGCTCGCGGGAGTGGAAAAGCTGGAAAATATTTTATATGTCAGTATTCATCATGAATTTGATTTGTGGGGTTGATGCCGCAACATAAAATGGAAACAGCGTTGCATCGCGTTATATTCCGCTAAGTGGGGCTGACCTCCCTCAATGATGAGCTGAAAGTGCTCTTAGTATTTTTTATCTTAAGCATTCAACTATTTTGCCCCATTAGGTCATATTTTACTCATTGCCACTAAAATTGATCTTGATAAAAATGTCAAAAGTATTTTTTTGGTACTAACACCAAAAGAACATAAGAGCCGCTCAGCGAGAATTTTTTTTATGTTTGTCTGAAAACTGACTAATTTTCAGCTAATTATAAAGCCACGCAGTGAGATGATTTTGCCAGTAGCTGGCAGACAATCATAATTTAATGTAAAAAAACGACTTATTTTGTATAAGTTTTTCCTTTTCCTCTTTTTTTGAACTTATCTTGTCGGTATACATATATATATTTTTTTTATATTTCTTAAATTTTTTTTTAATATAAATCCTACATGTCCTAAACTTTTTGAATTTGTCTAAAAAAGTCTAAGGAAAAAATATTAATAACCCATAACCTTTATTGTCCGTAATTGCGAAAAAAAATAAAAAAAAAACAACATAATTTTCCACTAGCACGGACGTTTTTTATTGTTTTGTACCGGATACGAACGAGATAAAACATCGTGCTGTGCAAGGGGTAAAACCACATGCGACGAGCACCGAGCGTGCCTCATTCGCGGCGAAACATCGTTGAGTTAGCACGTCACTTACGCGTCCTATTAATTAGTACAAAAATCTAAATTATGAAGTATATCATGAATAACTATTTTTATTCTTAGATAAATCCATTTTTAATACAAATAGCAAGGTATAGTCGAATAATTTATTATTATCTTGACTCGAAATGTTTTAGATCTATTTTCATATATTCATTTCATACAAAATATTCCCCATCGGCCAGAACGTTGGTTTCGAGCAGCGGTGACGAATCGGTTAAATGAGCCCCTATGCCAGGGCCTATGCAGAGGGCTCCGATGCCTTGCATCATTTTGCATTAACCACGGTACAATTATTTTTTTTTTTTAATATATAATAAATTCATGACATTTAGGGCCCCTGAGGGCCCCCGAGCGACGAGGACCCCGATGCTTTGCATCTTTTTGCAATGATATAGCTTCGCCTGGCTAACACAACGCCGCTCACTCTGGTAGGGTATTTTTTATAGAGTGAACAATTGTAAAAAATACATTTTTTTATATATACTTCTGTGAAAGAATAAATATTTCAAACGATCCTAATATTTTTTTTACATAAATTCAATACACAAATAATGCTGAAAGTGAGAGGTATGAACCTGATGGACCGATAGCAATTGTTCAATATTTGGAATCAAATTAGTGAGGTGTAATCAAAATCTCTTTGATTTCGATTTTTTTTTGTGAGAGGATTGGCAAACTCGCTAAACCCTATTCTACGTGGTATTAAAATGGAAGAACTATCGACCCATTATTACGATACCTCTATTTTTTTCCGATGACATGTACTTCTAGGGGTCACTTTACGAATGACTGATCTAAATGAGATAGTGAACACAAATGAAGTATGAGGCTAAATGTGGTAGACTTGGTTTTCAAAAAAATACTGGTATTAATTATTCAATCTAATTATAGTAGATTTTTGACTCCATATCGTCTTTAGTTTATTCAGTGATACATTCGCATTAAATTATGTTAATTGAACGATGTGCGGATATTTGATTTCGGAACCTTTTACCAAAATACATAAGAAAATTTCGCCTGACTTGTTGAATAAATATTATGAACGTATATTACCGCTCCTCTGAATAAATTCTCGAAAGCAATTTAGCCCGCAAGTATGCATAACTGAGAATAAACATACATACGCGTTTTCATGTATTGAAATTGGTATCGATAATATGAAGAAAAAAAAATTGCGTACAGATTCGCAAATAGATCACCGTTGAAAAGATTTTTTCGCGATATCTACCATTGATCGCAGACAGTCGTAATTGTGACGCTCGGCTGAAACGCCAAGGGCTTCGCGAAGCCAAATTAACACAAAAGAGAAATGAAAATGTCAAAATCATTTACCCTAAGCTCGCTTCGGCTTCAGGTGTAGACTCTGTATGAATATTCAATGAGCGCCTAGGCGGTCGCGGAAGACTGAGCTGGCGGAACGGAGAATGCGAAAAATGTGGAGACACTTGGGGCAGATCGATGGCTGGGCAAATTCCCGGAACGGCTCCGTAACATATGACACGTGAACCCAGAGAGCGGGCTATAGATTTGGGCGAATCACGATATGGGCGAAGGGCGTCGAACACATCGCGTATTGTCGGCGGATATTGATTGAGTGAATTTCTGAAAATTCTTGTAATTTAGCCGGGAGATGGATGGAGCCGTGTTATTTTCCTGCTGTTGAGAAATAATGGGAGAGGATCATAATATATTACCTATCCATGATATATCTGTAAACTAGAGTATTACACATCTATATTTTGCTTAGCACGATGGATCGCTTCTGGGAGTATCGCGCAAATTGGAGCGAGCCCGCTGTTCAACAATATAAAAATCCGTCAAATAGTGATTCATGATAAAGATGTAGTGTAATCAAGATTCTTATCTTGACAATACATGTTTTATGGCTACTATCATAACATCAGATTAAGGAAACATATATATACATATCGGGTAACGGAATAAAATCCATTTTTTATGTCTTATTTGAGATCAGTCTGTCCTGAACATGGTACAATAAACATTTTTATAAGTTATTTTTCTATAATACTGTTCCTCGGCCTTTTTTATGTCATATATTATATTTTATATTGAAGAATAAAATGAAGCAAGGCTGTTGTGCAATTAAGACAAATAAAACAATTTTATGTACGGTGATGTAATAACATAAAACAGATAGATTTAAATCAGATGATAGAAGCTTAGCAGATGCCCTAAGATCAGAACGACCCTGAAAATTCGACGATGATTTGCTGAAGGTCGTGGTACCTGTTCCAACCCTGCAGCCCGGAATTACACTCTTAAGGTCTGATATATATACGGTAAGATATTCATGTAATTATCCATTATGAGTTATTGTATTTCCTGAAAGCAGGACTCAAGAGAAAATTGAGAGTTTAAATGTTTTTAAGCATCCTCTATATTCACTAGATCTTGCTCCTTCAGATTTTTGTCTTTTCAGGTCGATGGGACATTCCTTAAAGAACAAACAATTTAAAGATCTGAAGGAAATCGAAAATCATATAAATACTTCCAAACTCTCAAGTTTTTACAGAAAGAGGATTGAAAAAGTATCTGAAAAATGGCAAGCAAATCTTAGATAACGGAGCAGATTATGTTTAGTAATAATATATTTAAAAAAATTTAAATAAATATGAAAATAAGTAAATTGTTTGGATTACCTTCAACTAAAACAACTAGAAGGGCATACATAATAAACCTGATTGCTTGCGAGAGCAGAAGTTTTTATTAAAAAAATTAACATCCGTGTTACAAAGTTACAAAGCTACAATCTGAATTTTCACGCTAATAATTAAGCCGGTAATTAGTAAGAATGTTAATGTGGTATCGTTAGGGGAAATATCATTCGAATAGGAATATCATTAGTTCATGCAAGAGGTTGAAAGTATTAAAATATATAGGACGAATCTTGACATCTTCACTAATATGAATATAAAATAAATATAACTCTCCTACCCCTTTGCAAGTGAGGCCACTGACTTCTGAGCTAATATTAATAAAAATAATGAACAAAAATTTAACCCACTTATCAAAAAGGTTTGCCATCAATGATATGGTTCAATACATATGTAATGTAATTGACCGATAGAATACTTATGTAGTGTGATGATGAAATACTTTTAAACATGCATGCAAACATACAGAAGAAAATCTTTAAATTTCATACTTTTAGCGTTTTTTCATAAAACGCACAAAAAAAATCGCACGAAAAAGAGCGCACAAAAACAGCTTTAACTGTATATTAATATAACTAATGTCACGACTTGTAGGTAACAAAAATTCCATTACGAAAACATTTAAATAACTCAGTACCTTTCGACGAAAACTATGGATTCTGAGAATTCATTATAACAATGGTCAGGAAGAGAGTAGGTGTGAGAGACTCGTTACCCCCGCATTCTTAAAAAACTTTATCGAACTTATATATGAGTGAATAGAGCTTTCGATTTTTCTGTCATGCCATAAAATCTCATAAAAAATATTGCATCGCATATTTATATATCTAACCGATCCGTCACGGAGGCTCGAAACCAACGGCTTTGACCGATGAGTCTATTGTCTGAAATGAATGATTAAAAATAGACCCCAAGCATTTAAGATGTTGATAAAGAATGCATCTTGTTTTTATCTTGATTTTTTTTATGACATATATTAGTAGTAAAATCTAAAATGATGTGCGCATACGACGACTGACCGCACGCGACGCAGATCTCGTCTTTTACTCTGACACGTGTGCGGTTTCACTCGCACTTACACATGTGCGATATATTGTTTTGCTCGCACCCAGTACAGAGCGAATAAAAACGCATATTGTTGTTTTGTATTTTTTTTCGCAATTGCGATCAATAATCGTCATTGATTATTTTTTAATATTCACTTTTTATAACATAATCCTTTTTTCTAATTTAATTACACTTCAAATAATTTTATTTATTCCTAAATGATTATTAAAATTCATATTTACCATTTATATGGTGATGAGTAAATGAAATTTTCAGCATATTTAAAATTCTAATTGAATGATATGAACAGTTTTTCAAATACTTCGAATGAATTTTTGAAAATACAATAAACGTCATTTATATGTCAGTTAAATCCGTTTAAGTATTCAGCGAGGAGTTATATCCCGGAAGAGAATCCGCATTTCAGATAAAGAAAGATTTCCGTTTGGCTGCATGCTAGAAGATGAGAAATGGACGTTATATACGACTCTTATTTGCATGATTGAAATTGAAAATAAGAAAAAAATCCAATATTCTCTGTTGTAATCTAGAGAGCTAAAAGTCATGTCATTCTCTTCGTATAATAATGAAAGACGTGGGTTACGAATTGAATCGCAACCCGAGGAATCCCGCAGAAATTAATTTAAAATTGTTATTTTAGAACGAGGTTTTGATTTTTATTTTTCATGAAAAATAACGTGCGCACTTCACGCGAACATAAAAGTTCATTAATTCCGTTACATTTTATCGGTCCCCGGCGTTCCGTTTCAGTTACTTCTAATTTCGGCGGCACGCTGCGGGTCAATTTACTAAGCAATTTGGACCTCTACTTCTCTCCATCGTAGTAGGATTTAATGACAAGCCAGAGAATAAATTAATTCCCTTTTTGTTTGAAGGATCTTACATTATCCCATGCGAATCCGAGCTAAGCATATGGTGGTCGAGGAGACTGGGGATCGTTGAGCCAAATACTGAAGCTAATTAATGCCCGGCTATTTATCTCAAGAGACAATTTAT
Source organism: Philopotamus ludificatus (assembly GCA_022495035.1). Classification (NCBI taxonomy): domain Eukaryota; kingdom Metazoa; phylum Arthropoda; class Insecta; order Trichoptera; family Philopotamidae; genus Philopotamus; species Philopotamus ludificatus. The sequence continues at coordinate 6,620 of JAGXCT010034432.1, forward strand.
TACGTGTACAATAATAATAATTGATACGGACTCCTCATTTTTTTTATAATTAATTTGCTATCGTTGCTCATCTTATCGACCTTATCATGGATGGATAAAGGCGACCACAATAGACTCATTTCCAAATTTTTGGAAAAACTTTTATAATTTTTGTCCGAAAAAAGTGTAAAAGTTTGTACTGTCCTTTCTTGTAATTTCTCACTCTTTTCAGATGACTATTTAAATCAATTTTCTTAATAGGTGATGCCCTTCTGCTGCATATAAACTTCAATTCTTTGCTCGAATGGGCATCTACTAATCGTCTCCCTTGAGAAATTCTCATTATATACATAGCACCTTAGTAAAAGGTTGCTATATGATACATTCGTTCGGAGTGTGGCGGTTATTCCACACACTGGTAATAATTATATATTATTATTTTCGTGTTGCGTCCTGACAACACCGGCGTGTCGCCTTGAGGCAGACTTCCGCCCGCAGACTCTAGAGACTTTCCTCTCGTATTACTTTGACAACCACATCGGTAGAATTATCATTGATAACCACAGACTGGCTGGCCGATACCATCGCTGACCTTGGGCTGCGGACTTCACCTCAGCATCACCGTCTTCCGACCGAAGATTGGCATGCCACCGTAAAGCCCCCAACCGGTCTTTCGTTGGAATCACCAGGAAGAGTACATGTCTGCAGATACTCTCGGTATCAGACCGCCAAGAGTACTAGGGGCTGCACGCGTCACACTCATTTTTCCACGTCTTATTTATCCTTTATAGGAGTTAATTAGAACCAGGACCTATCGTAGGCTAGAAAAAATCCAGAAGAAACTGCTAAGATATCTCTAACATGAGGTAGTTTGTATTTTAACCTAGGTTATACCCCAGCGCATGGGGTATGTACCCTTCGAGATAAGAAGGTCGATCTACTTGGCAAAGCACTTCTTTAAACTGTTGGATGGTGTAGTGCTTAATTCCCTTGTACTGTGTCAGTTGCCCTTATAGGCTTCACCTCACTATCATCGAGCTCGTTCGGGTGTGATTTTTTTCCCGCCAAATGTGACGACAGGTACTCTCAGAAACTCTCCAATAACCAGAGCTTAACCATCTGGCTAATCATGTTGATACTTTAGATGTAAAGTATCGCCAATTTATTATTTTATTCGATGGTTTATATACATTATTTTTATTTTATACTTTCTTTCATTCTTTTTTATACAGTTCCTTTTACAATTACATTTTTTTTACTTCTGTGTATGTATATGTTTCTTATGCGAAGTTAGTGAATTAGATCACTTCGCAATGCCAACCACACATTGTCTTTTAATAATAAATAAATTGCTAATGTGATACATATCCGGGACTGAAATGATTTTTACTTGAAAATTGTTTTCCCAAGTTTTCTTTGGGTAAACAACGGAACCGAAACTTTATACGTATGAGCCGGGGAACCCTGATGATATATTGAACGTACCCAGAAACTCGGCGCTAACTAAAGAGAGTTTTAAACAATGTCTTACGCCGCTCATATATAATATCACATCGGTTATAATTACTCGGCGAATTATTCATTCTTATCCAATTAATACAATGGCGCTGAATCCTCTGCGGCCAAATTTACAGGCGATATGTGTCGCAACGCCTTTTTAAAATCCTGGCTGCATCCACACTTTGCGACTTATCCGACCGCATTGTTGAGTTTAGCCCTTGGGAGATTGCACTCGTGGATTCGTGCCGGGGCTGAGTGGTTCCGCAACGGGTCAACCCTCCCAGGAAATTAATATTCCCAGCTCGAGATTCGAAAAACTCTTGTTGCAAAAAATACGCCATTAATACTTTCACCGTTGCAGTGGCGGCGAAGCATTCGCCGATATTGAATCTCGCTACCGATTATTACGAATATATTTTCCCTGCTAGATATATTTTTAAATGGAAATGTGACGCTTTTACATTTGACAATGTTCGAAAAAAGCTTCGGGCCTTTTTAAATGTGAATATTCCTGTGAACTTCGCTTCTCCATTAAACTTAGTAAATTTATGAGTGTGTGATACACGAACATGTATGTATTTTACTTTGATAATATTCAGGCAAAGAAACACGAGTCGTTATAAATTGTAATTAGTAAAAAGTATAACCAAATTTAATTTAAAAATTATTTTTAATAAATAAAGGGATTATAGATTAAGATTGGGTTAGAAAATACAGTCAAACCTATTTTTATGCGGTGGATAGGGACCGAATACAATAAAACGCATTTAAAATCCTTTCAAAAGTACTATAGGGACCATAGAAAATTATATCTAAATATAAAAAAAAATTAACTTTAAATTTCCTTAATGCATTATTTTTATAAACTTATATTTTGTTAAATTACCTAGCCATACCGATGGCGTATATTAAATACGCTAAGTTTTTGATTTTTCTAGAACACCTCTTTTAATCTAAATCCTATAACACGTCACAAACTTTTTGTATTGATCTAAAAAAGTCTAAAGAATAAATATAATAAATAATCATTGTCGTTTATTTTCTGCAATTGCATAAAAAAATTTAAACAATATTCACTGCTGTTACCACGCGTGCTTACGATGTGCCGAGTGCGAGTGAAACGTGCGAGTGACACGTGCTGCGAGACCTCAGTCTGCAGCGAAATATCACCGAGAGCGTTGTCATGTACGCGTCATATTGATTAGTTAAAAACCCAAACAATCGACCAAATTATGAAGCATATCATGAATAACTATTTTTATCATGCTTAGGGTATCTAAGATACCCCCTTCAGATGACGGGGTTGTTTTTGAGCCGCCGTGATGGATGGGTTAATCGGTTTGTCAATATAAAAGAAAAAATAAAACTCCTATCCGACTACTAACTTAGTTCCGTTGCAGTTAATTTGCATTATTGAAATAATATGCAAGTTACCTACAAGCCATAACACTGGTTATATTATTTTTCGGTTTATTTTAAAATGTAAAATATAAGTTGATTCATAAGAAATTTACTCATATCTTTTTTTACGATCAAAAATTCCCAGCCTTTGAACTTTTGAATATTATGGATAGTATAAATTATCCCCACACATGTTTTATTACATGCAATTGTGGTATTCTTTGGCAACAATCATTGTCTGAAAATCTATTCCTTATATATATAAAATATAAGACAATGCGTCATTCATCACGTCTATTCTGTCATCCTTCCTCTACGCATCCGTCACATTTTTCGTTCGTAAATACGTTTGGTGAAAGCACAAAAACTTTTCCATCTCCTATGTGTACAATAATGTTTTATAAGAAGAAATATATTTTTTCCTTCAACTCACTCTGCGATATTTAGGGAGTATCAGAACATTAAATATTTCCAAAAACGTATGAAATATTCCCAGTGACAAGGCGAAGACAGCTCATTCTCCGACAAACTTTCGCGGAAATTCGCGCAGAATTTCAATTCGGCAAACAGTTCGTTTTAAAATATTTATTTTAGGCGAGCCAAAATTTCTCTTCGATAATACTATTACAGTTGATTAACCGAAATTCAAATATTGGCACAGTGCGGAACAACACCGAAATTTGATGTATTCAACTAAATACACATACATATGTATTCTGTGAATCCTATTATAAGATTTGAAATTCGTAAATTAATTTCCATTGCGGTTACATATTATTATTTCCATGAATGCTACATTTCCTGTATACGATCGGTTTTTGTTTCTATTGTTGAAGTTCAAAGATTATACGCACAATACAATATTAACAACCAGTGTTATGGCCTGTAGGTAACATACATATATTTCGATAATGCAATTTAACCGCGACTGAGCTAAGTTAGTAGTCGGATAGGTGTTTGACGACAACTATGATTTCAGGGAATTCTTTATAACACTGGCCAGGGTACCCCCTATAAGAGGAAAAGATCCATTACCTCCGCATCTTTTATAAAATAATATTTATGAAGGTAGTTTAGCGCGTTGGAATTAATTTATTTAATGCCATCTATTCTTCGTTGAATAAATATTTATAGACAATTCATATATGTTCTAAACCCACTGAAATAATTTTTAATTTAACCGGTGTCATGGCTTGTAGGTAACATCTATCAGTATAGTAATGTAAGTATACTGCGATTGTGCTAAAATAGTACCCGGATGGGTTAATCCTTCGATGAAAACTTTATGACACTGACTAGAGGGTTAATAAGTGGTTGAGGATCATACCTTCGCATTGTTTATAAAAATATTTATGTATGTAGTATATAATGCTGAACAAATAATATTAAATTCAAACCAAGTGAAATAATATTTAAATTAGTATAGCCTGTAGGTAAAATAAATCAGTAATTAGTATATTAACCAGTGTTATGGCTTATAGGTAAGATGTATATTATATCGATAATGTAAATTAACTGCGACTGGAATTAATTAATTTAATGCTATTTATATTATTGTGATAGTCTCATTCCTCTTGCATCTTTAGAGTCTTCATCAAAAATCTTTATATGGATGAATGGCGCCTTGGAGTCTTATTGGTATGCCATTCATCCATCGTTGTCAAATAAATAAATAAAAATAAATTATTTGAACAAATTAAAAATGGCGTTTTTAACTGTAAGTGATTGATCAGAAAGAGGCGGGCGCCATTACGTTTTTTTCAGAAAAGCGTTTTCGCATATTAAATATAAATGAACGGAGAGTACTTCGTTTTTTTATTGTTCGAAATAAATATTTTATGCTGTTTTCGTGTACAACTCTTGAGGGTGAAAAATGAAAATTTTGATAAATTAAAAACTTATAAATTTTTGCAAGATGAACAATGGACGCTGTTTAATTTTCCATGAAATAGAGTATTAAAATTGCTGCGGGGACATTTACAAGAACGGCGTGGAATTTGACTTCAGAAAGTTGTTTCGTCGACTTTATGAACCGAAAAAATGTGTATATAAAAAACGTAACGAGGGTAATAAATGTAGATAAAGCCGTTTTTATTATTTGATGAAGAAGTCAAATGACATCTCTGCGTAAAATTTTTGTTGTTGTAACCGAGGAAGAGTGGGCAGTTGCGAGGGGAGAACAGATAAAAGGCAACTGGGCAATTTTACGAATTAGAATTGAGTCATATTTGTTTTTATTTCTGCTCAACACAATCATAGTAATGAGTTATATACTCTATATTGACGTAAAGTACAGCAGGGGTTGCCAAAATATCGAACGCAATAGTCGAGACAATAGTAAAAATAGCACTATTTAAAAAAACGTTACATATTTTCCATAGAGAGTTAAAAAAAATTATCTAACATTGTGTTGTCCCTAAACTCTTTTTTTAGTACTCTTTTAAACTCTATTCTTCTCTGCTCTACCATTTAGACTATGTGGGTATATTTGTTGTAAAATATCGCCATTTCGTTGATCTAAGATTTTATAATTTTATATAACTGATAATGAAAATAATACCGGTATTTGATTATACGTTATACGCTATATTATCATTTAGCACGTTGATATATTAAATATTTTTTTACTAAAAACAACTACGTTATGATGTCATAACCTTCATATCATTCTTCAGAAAAACTTCTTATGCGTCTGTAATTTTCCTGAAGAGAAAAAACATGAAAGGATGACGTTTTTACAATATTGAGAGAAGATAATCAATGTTAGCAAAATATTGATTATATGCTCAACGCGTTCTGGAAGTGGTTAAAATTTATAAAAAGCTCTGTAGTACTATATTATATTTTTAGCATTTTGTCAGGGTTAGCAGCTTGTCCTGTTTATGTTTAGTCGACGTGGTTTAGTTAGAATGACGAGAGGATATATATCCAGAGTCGTGATGGCGGCATCCGTGTGTAGCGCAACAAGATGGCGACTACATCTTACGACGGAGCAAATGCGGAAACGTCTGAATGTTTCAACCACGCGGGGGTAAAGAAAGAGAGATAGGTTGGTCGCCCGCGGGACGCTTTGGCAGTGTCGCTGATGATAATTTTGTAGCAGGGGATAATGCCAATTGATCCCGCTAAGGGCGCTATATGTCACTCATTATTTTTTGACATATTCAAATTAAAGTGTGGAAAATTATCTCGCTCTATATAAATATAAACTAATGATCTACTTTCCCTCATTTCTGAGGAACGTGACCATGTGCATGATTCTCCTTATGGAGAACCATGAATATGGTTTTTATGGGAATATATAGTGCAGTGGAGTGGTTTATATTTTTGTGAAATGAAGGTCGTCAACCCTCCACCCTACCCCTCTGTTGAATAGCGTCACCCCATTATATCATAATAAAATCGTAACAATTATTTCTTCAGTCCTTTGTTCTTATAAAATGTTTTTTGGGTCATTTTTTACCGGAAACAATATTAAATTTTACAAAATAATTTTACGTAAGTAAAAAGCTCTTTTTATTATACACGTGTTCTAAAAAGTACAAAAAATTTTATAATCAGGATTATAATATACAATATTTGAATAAAAGTATTTAATTTAAAAATAATACATTTTTTTTTAATTAAGATAATATTGACATAATACAAAAGCTTTGCTACCCCTGAAGAATATAAAACATCTGAGCTTGGTGATAAAAATGAAACTGGAGCACGATCCCAATGGATGACCATATCCAAATGGCGCCCATAAATAATTAAAACTTACGCGAATGAGCTTTTACTAAATTAAACACTACATTTTTGGCAAATAAAGAGATTTTAATAATAGTTATTACCCATATAATTTATTATCCCGTTATTGAAATTCAGACTATCTCGTAATATTTTTATGTGAGAAAACTGAGAAAATCATACTCGTATTTGAGTGTTTAATTCACGTTTTCATTTCACTCCAGTCATCCCGTATGTCGACCCAGTATTAACCCGCGTTATATAGTCCTAAAGGTGGGATTAGGTATAAGCACCCATCTCAAGGTACTAAAGCTCATATAAGCAACGGAATTGGAAGATGTCCACTTGAGGTCCCAATATAAAGATATCGTCGCGTGTATCTATATCGATGTAGACTTAACGCTTGGCTCATATAGATTTTATATAAATAGACAAATTTAGTTATTTTAGTGTTTAAATATAAAAAAATATATGTATGTATCTTTTATAACGTCACTTGAAAGATACCCTGCCCCTGGAGAACGTCTCTGTGACGTCTCTTGACGACGTAGACGAGACACCTTCAACCTCACCTTGACAAGTACTCTCAGGACGATTATTTTTTTGAAAATGCGTAACTTTACTAACATTTTTCGTAAGTGATATTCTGAAGATTATGACTGAAGATGATTTGTAGTGATTTAATTTCATGCTGCTTTCAAGTTATTTATTATTTTGTACTCCACATCCGTATTTCAGTTTAAATTGAATTTAATTATAGTTATGTAGTATTTATATTATTATCTGATAAAAAATGATTAAAAGCATAATAATATCGTCAGCTTTTAACGTGTAATATGTCAACGGTTAGAGCCGTGCTACCCCCACGTGACCACAGGGCGGTCGAGGGATGACTCGGTTATTGAAATTCGCGGTTGTGGGTCCGCTTCTCTGTTATATAACGACATTCATTACTTACTGTTTCGCCCTTTACAGCTTCTCATTAATAATTCTAGAAAAGTGGTATTTCTTGTTGTGGTATCCTTTTTAAATAGGCAAAAATATTCAATAACTATATCCCATTAGTGACATTTTATTAATAAAGTTTTCCATAAAATGTTACAAATGTAAAAATATTTATATTGGTACTTGGCGCCTTAGAATTATTTAATTTAATGCCACTTATCCTTCGTTTAATAATTAATTATTAACAATTAATGTAAATTTTATTCCCACTGTTTTTTTTTAAATTTAACTAGTGTCATGGCTTGTAGGTAACATCTACGAGTATGATAATGTAAGTTAACTGAGACTGTACTAAAATAGTATATGAATGGGTAAATCCTCCGATGAAAGCTTTATGACACTTACTAGGAGGTATGTAAGTGGTTGAGGGCCATTACTTCCACATGTTTATAAAAATATTTATGTAGCTAGTTTGACGCGTTGGAATTAATTAATTTATTGTCATCTATCCTTTGTTGTATAAATAATTATAGATTTTAAACCAACTGAAATAATATTAACCAGTGTCATGGCTTGTAGGTAACATATACCTATTTAATAATGAAAGTTAACTGCGACTGAACTAAGATAGTAACCGGATATGTTATCTTATGAGTTCTGGGAATTCTTTATGATAATACAGTAAACCCTCATATAACGCTCCCTGCTATACCGCAGTTTTATATATCAAGCGCGACAGTCCTAACTATACTTTTCACTTCCAGAACGTTATTCATCGATGTAAAATTGCATATTTCGTAAATGCGTATGTATGTAATGCATTTCAACGCAAATAAATGGTCTTTGGTTGACAACAAAATATAACAATTGTTATGGCCTGTAGGTAAAATGAGTATTATATAGATAATGCTATTTACTGAATTAATTAATTTAATACTATCTATCCTGCGTTGAACAAATAATGTATATTTTAATTAAACTGAAATCATATTGAAATTAACCAGTGTCATGGTTTGATACTAAAGAGAATATAATGTGGAAGACTCATTCCTCTTGGAATATTTAGAATATTTACCAAAACTTTATAAAGATTGTTTTGTTGTTAAATAAATAAACAAGAATCAACACATTAAAAAACATGTTAACATGATCAATTCTCTAAATTAGACATAAGAAACAACCAAATAAGTATTAATAAATAAAAAAGGTTTCTACTTTTGGTGTCGTTTTTAGGCCGAATGAATTTTAAAATTGATGGATTTATGAATATTGTATTTTTAATTTAAAATTATTTTTTAACACGATTGTCACATTATTTAAAAAATTAAACTTCTTCTTTATTTATTGTATTTATTTCATAAATGGCAGGCACATACATACTTTAAAGCAAAATAGAATGAAATAAAAAAATATCTAATGCTAAATGCTTTCAAAAATTAATTATGAAAATTTAATTAATTTCATATTGGTTCTGATTAAGCATAGAGTAATTTGAATGCTCTGAAATTTTGTGATTCAATGAATTATTATAGTAAGAATTATTTGAATCACAACTCGATTTTTTTCGTCCCGTAATTCAGCCTGAAATTGACGACCATTCTTCAAGGTATATATTTCAATCTGTGTATATTAATTCGGTCAATCAAGATCGACCTCCTATACACGTCAATTTATAGCCAAACTACCAATATGCGTGAAAAATATTACGATTCCATCAAAAATTCATGGACTATTTTTTATTCGACCACATGTCAAATTTATACAGCGGCGTCAACGATATTGATTTTCAAATCCGTGACGGAAATTTCAGTCTCTCAAAAAAAAACTCGTCCTAATGTGTTCATGTGTCAAAAGCGATTCACACATCCATACACATTGTCAAAATTTATAAATGTATACGTGTCATATATGCTTGACTAAATTCGCTTGTATGTACATTGAGGTTGTCAGTTAAATAAATATTTAATTAGCACGAGAAATTCTGCGCCAAACATTGTTTCCACGGAATAATTGAAAAAAAAGTATTTTATTTAAAAAGAGTTTTATAAATTATTATTTTTTGGTTTTCTCTAACAAATTACGTTAAACTTAAATATAATTAATTATCAATATCCCGCGGGAGTGATAAAGTATAAGCAAGTTTTGTCAGCGTTAGCAGCCATAGTGACGAGAGGATATATATCCAAAGTCATCATGGCGGCATCCGTGTGTAGCGCAACAAGATGGCGACTTCATCTTACGACGGAGCGAAATGCGGAAAAGTCTAAACGTTTCGACACCTGGAGGGAGAGGAATAGAGTGCCTGATCACCCGCGGGAAACCTTGGTAGTGGCACTGATCATTTTGTGGGGGGGAGGGGGTTGATGTCACTTGATCTCACTAAAGGCACTAAATGCCACTCATTATTTTGTGACATATTTAAATTAAAGTGTGGAAAATTAATTCGCACTCTATCCCGCATTATTTTTTATATATTAATATAAACTAATAATCTACTTTCCCTCATTTCTGAGAAATGTAACCATGTACACAATTCTCATCATAGAGAACCATGAACATGGTTTTCATGGGAATATATACTCCAGATGGGGTGGTTTATATTTTGTGAAATGAAGGTCGTCAGCTCCTCACTCCACCCCTCTGTTGATCAGTGTCACCCCATTCTTCGAAATAGTCACCTATCCGAGTAATATTTGTTCTCAGTAGTAGCTAACTTGACAATCGATTGTAATTACCCCTCAACCTATGACGAATATTATTGTTTAATTAGCTAATAAAAACGTTACAATTATTTTTTTTGTCCTTTGTTTAAATGTTTTCCGTGTATTTTTTATTAGGAAAAAATAATTATCCTTATGAAACAACTATTGTAATTACAACATACGTAATATAAAAAATCTTTAACGTAGGTAAAAAGCTCATCTTATTTTATACGTGTTATGAAAAGTACAAAAATTTATCAACGAAATAATGGTAAAAAAAAGTATTTTATTTTAATCGAGTTTGATAACTTATAATCTTTGGTTATCTCTAACAAATTACATTGAAATAAAATAGAATCAATCATCAATATCCCGCGGGAGTGGTAAAATATAAGCAAGTTTGACGGGTTGAACTGGGGAGTGGAGCTTTGCTGAAAAAGATTATAGATTTTCCTCGTCCGCGATAATATATCATTCGCCGAAAGTAAATTTGAATTTATTTGAATGACAAATTATCTCGTTTATCTTTCCAAAGCCCACCATATTCCGGGGAGATCTTTAAAAAAATATTTTCACACTCAATACCGACGACCGGATCAGTTATATGAATCATAAATATATTTTATTTAAAAAAATGATTTTAGGAAACTTTTTCTCCTCGTTGAAATATTGAATGAGTTGTTGAACCCCTTGTTAACCTGATTCGAAACGTTTTCTAAAAAAAAAATAGTAGATGGTCGCCTGGAGAAAACTTTGACGTTAACCAGGTCTGGACATTAAATTAAGAACGATGCATTAAATATTCACTTTAATTAAAACAAGAAGCAAAATAATATAGTCCAATAGCCAATTATGCGGAATTTTCTTTCGAAGGGACAGGGCCGTAATGAAATAAAGCGACTCTTCAAAAATTGATCAATTATTTAGAGTGAGTCTCGGCGCTACAAACTTTTGTAGGATTATCCAAGAAGATTGGCAATCGAGAGTGTGACGCATCTCAAAAATATATGGCGGCTGCGAAAAAAATATGGTAAGCCCCTATATTCCGGGACATATTTTAAGAGAAAACAAATTTTGGCTGCGAATTAACCTATATTTTGTAATTTAACAAACAAAGTGTTTGCATATTGAACGAAAACATCATTGGATCTTTTAATACTGGCAATTATTAAAGCAAGTTTTAATAATATTAAGTTTTAGTAAAACAAGCTCCTAGGGGAAATCAGGTACACACGTGGCTCGTATATCCACCATGACTAGTAGACGGAGACTGTTAGCGAAGAATGTAACTGGACTCCCCGACACTAGGGATCAGCTAAGTCGCATTAAAAAGATCTAACCTACAAACCTAATTCTCGCATACATAATTTTATTAATTATATTGTTAGTATGTTCATTTTTGCTGATTTTATTTACCGCAGCACTTCGTTCGACTTAAAACATAAAATTAACGTATTCGTAGTTGCGAATTCCCTTATTCCCCTTTTAATTTATATGCTAAAATAACCTCGTTTAACACTGTTTTGTTTAGCGCATTTTATTCAAGGTACGTATTTCGAACGCTTAGTGAATTCTTACTTAACACCTCTGCGACTAGTTTTTTTATTCCTAAACAAATATTAATAAATATATTCATATCCATTAATCACACCTGACGCCGAGTAATGACTCGCGAAGGCATAGCAGACCACTCGCGCACTTATAACCAAGGAAAATGAGACGATTCCTTTTGTTCGCGAATTTAAGTCTCAATCCTGATGCTAGGACTCTGACAGTTGTCCTCCGGGTTCACTAAACTTTCTAATACGGGCCAGGTCGCCAGCCATAAGCCTCAACGCGCGGATTGTAACAATAATTATCCCATGGGAAGAAAAAACTCTAACAATTTAATTTAATTTACGAGTACGTAACAGAGATACCGTTGATTAGTCACATAACGAAAAATGTAACGGTAAGCGAATTAGCTAGCTACCTTGAATGAGTCCCTAACCCTAATATTCCATCCAGTGCCAAACCACGACACTGGTTATTTTAATATTATTTAAGTTGAATTGAAATTTATAGTATTTGTTTTATAATTATTTATTTAGATGGCATAAACATAATTAATTCCAACGCACCAAACTACCCACATAAATATGTTTATATAAATAAGTATTCTTCCTCTTAAATACCCCCTACCCAGTGTTATAAAGAATTCCCCGAGTTCATAGTTTTCATCGGACACCTATTCGACTACTACCTGGATCAGTCGCCGGTAATTTCTAGTATCGAAATAATATAAATGTTACCTACAAGCCATAATACTGGTTATGGCTTGTATATAATACCCAATCCATCAATCAATATAATTAATCTAATTTTTAAGAAGCCTAGACTTCGATGTAAAGACAGGGTTGTGGTGGACGGGCCTCTGTTGGGGCTTGGGCGATGGATGGAGAAGGCCTGGGACTGGCAGAGATGGCGTAATGCCCTTTAGACGGCAGGGACTTAATTCGAATCACAAACCATTAAAATAATAATATTTTTTCTCTCTTTCTCACCAACAGAACCAATATACCCTGGGAGGGAAAACCCTAATGATAAAGTTTGATAAATTACTATTATGAGTTTTGATATTTTTGCTCCCTCTTACGCCTAAAGGGTCCATTCCTTTGTCAAGGTCATCATCAAGATTGCTATTATGTGGCAAGATTAATGCTAACTGTGACTCGTCACGCCATAAACCCTTAGACAAGAGGAAAGCGAATACCGAGACAAACCCCTCTCACTTGCCTGGACATAGTTAGAAAGTTAAAGTCCGATACACGTCTAATTCCAGCAATGCTCGAGAGAAGGAAAACTCTCTACCCAATCATAATTAAATAACATGATATAAATTATGTATACGGTAGATGCATTTATCACGTAATACACTTTTTACAACGACCGAAGTAGAAAATTGAATTTATGTCCCAGAAATTTTGCAAGTCGCTCAATGTTCCAATTATGTTGACATTTCTACGCAAAGCATACATTATCGTTTATTTTTCTTATCACATTTCCGTGACAACGTATTATACGTGTACACATGTCTATGCAAACCCTCGCATCGTAAAACAATTTCAATTCGCAAACTTTCTATGAAAAAAATCGATTTGAAATATCCTCGGAATTTTTTTTTAATAACATTTTCCATTTAGACATTTCTCTAAATCACATTACAAAATTAGGTCCAAAATGAGGCCTTCATGAGAATTTCAATTCGACATAAAAGCACTCGCAACGCAAAATGATATTTCGCGTAATCAGAGAGTTCTCCATAAACGTACCCGGCATTTGAATGGATGTACTGCTTCACTGATTTGGAAATAATTTGGCCCTTTCTTATAAGACGAAAGCATTTTTTGCACAAGTCGAGATATACACTTTGGATCAATCTTTCGTGACACGCATATACTTATCTAGCCTTAAAGAGGGTTGGAACTATAAAAAAATAGAAATCATACAAGAAATTGACCACTGAAAATTTATATATATTTAAATTTGAGAATTTTTACATTAAAAGGCTCTCTATCTTCATATTCTTAATTATGGCCTGGTAAAATAAAATAATTTCCCGCACTATACTTTTGTGAGAGATGATCCATATCCTTGCAAAGGACAAAGTTGATTGCTTAATTAAGATTCATTTGTCATTTTAATTTAGCTCTCTCGGGACCACCCTTTACCCTCTCCTCCTGAATTATTCCAAACACGTACAGATGTAATTATTTATGTTCAGGAAATTTACCTAGAACTTTTAAACTTAACTCGACAGTAAAAAAAAAAAAAAATCATTCCGCATTCACGATATAATGTATGTATAATGTAGTGATAAAATTTTATTACTTTCGCATCATTTTACGTCCGTTGTAAAATGACAGTCATTACAATGACGTATAAAATGTATAGTTATGGGTCAACTGTTTCGATAATTTATTAAGCCATTTTCATCGAACACTCATCGTTTTAACCGTTGGTACTTTACGAAACCACAAATTTATGTGGTCATTAATAATAGCTATTTTTCACAAAAAAAATCTAATAAAACCATGTGAAAAAATGTTTTCATCAAATGAAATTTGAAATACCTTTATTCGATAAATTTTCACGTCGATATTATAACATGTGTATTTAAATTCAAATATTTTTTATAACAATTTAGAATACAGCATCGCGTGAAGAGCTCGTCAACGAGCAACGATTATATATTTCGCCGCCGTGTCAAATTGCTCCATACAGCTTCATTTCCGCCTGGGGGCCACGCACTTTAAGGGTACGCGTTTGCGAAAATTTAATACTCTCTAAATACACAAACATTAACTCAAAAATATATACTGCTCGTAAAATTCATTGTTATTGTATATTTGTGTTTGGTGAAATTATGACGCGAGTAAGGGCACCCTTAACATTCTATGACGTTTTAATGCCTAATGTAAGCACAATGAAAATATTTCATTAGTAATTAATCCAATAAGATTTTTTATTATATATTTTAGCATTCAATTTATTTATTATTTGTATATTATTTATTTATTTCATAAAAAACAACAATGCGTGATTGGCATTACAGACCCAGGTCGCCAATTATGCATATAAACATATAAAATCAAATGCAAATGAAGTGTTTAAATACAAAATAACAACAAGAAAAAAAAGCAATTAAGAGAAAATAATAATAAATATAGATAAATGTGCTAGGATAATAAAAATGTTATATACCGTCAATAATTATTCGGTTATAAGGAATTATAAAATTGCATATAAAGAATCACCGAAATGGCGATATTTACCATCAAATACAGTAAACCCCCCTATAACGTCGAGATAGGTTCTACGTAATAGGATGCTATAGGGTCTAGGGCTTCTTCTTAACTAATTTTTTTTGACGTAAAGGGAACCAGTGGAATTCAAATTACATCTCACTTCATTTTACCAGCTTACTCCTAAAGGAAAATCTAACTGACCAATAATTGGTCTAGTCTCGATACTTTCGCTCTCTTCCTTCTCTCTATAGGACCCTCTCTGAGGTCTTTCCTATGATGAAAGGATTGCTATTGCGCGACAGGGCTAATAATCACTTGCGACCGGCTACTTGAGACTCGTTTTGGGCAGATGTGCTGTATATACCTATAATATATAGGTGTGTGTGTGGTCGCTCGCTACTTGTCACTGACTTGACTTGTTAAAAGCAGATAACGCCTTAAAGAAGAGAACAAACGAATACCGAGGCAAACCCCTTCCTCCTTGCCTGGACACAGTTGAGAGGGTAAAATCCGATACCAACATGGTAGAAGATGTACGTCCAATGCCAGCAATGGCCCAAAGAGGGAAACTCTTTACAAAAAACCGCATACCAAGACAGCTTGGATCCCCGCAGTATGGACACGAAAGGGGAGCCCTCACGTCACGTGTGAACTTAGGTTCCTTTGGCCACGACTACCATGCGAGATTTTGGTAAGGTCCATGCCCTCAGCGAGTGAGAGCCTTGTGACTGGCAAATAATGATGATGATATGTACATAGTCGGCCAATAGGTTGAGCAGAGAAATAACCCTGGTTACCGAAGAGTTTCAAAGAGCACCTATCCTCACATTTAGCGTAAGAAAAAGCACACGCAAAAGAGATCGATGGTAGTGAGGTGGTGCCCATAGGGGTAACTCGCTAACCAACAGCTCGAAGAATTGCTTTGCCAAATCCAGCCAGACCTGTACCCATGCACCGGGATTTAAACTTGGGTAGATTCCAAACTCCCTCATATAAAGATATCTTAAAAAAATATTTTTCTTTTCGTTGGTAGTCGTTTTGGATAACGTCGTCTTGGACCCCCTTTAAAAACCAAGAAGACATGTTGCTCATCGCTAATTCTACTTTCAATATGATTATGAATTTATGCAGAATCATCTTGAACAACTTGGCACGTCCGGATAAAACAGCCACTGGTCTGTAATCGATAATATTCGATTTATCTCCTTTATTAAATATAGGAGTAACTCTCTAAAGCTACCACAACTCTGGAACTTAGGACGATTTTAGAGAACGGTTAAAAATTAAGATAGATAAAGCATATTATATTAAAAAACATAGCAACCCAATCTTAGTATTTTTTAAATATATAAACATGAATATACATACTTATATGAAATGATTTTATCCTTTTTTTCCATTTATCTCTCTGTTTTATGTTTATATTAAAATTTGACAATTCCACGTTATATAGATATTATTTTTGCTAAAATGTATTGTGAAACCGAATCAATGCCTTCGGTGATATTTTTTTACATGTCCTCTCCATCAGAGATTATAATTTTATTTTAATAAAAAAAAGTTCTGTAGAAAAAATAAGGATTTATTAAAAAAAAAATCTTTTAATATCTTATTTAATCCACAACTTGCGCATGTATCATTTTTAACGGCCAATTAAACATTTTTATGAGGTCGTGTGTCATTTTCAGGTTAACTAATCGTTTTCAATCAACCGTGATCGGCCACGCCCAATATTTATTTAATTTAAAAAAAAAAAAAATCAGGATATTAATTTTAGGTATCAATTAAACATCATATGTCCGAATTATTAATATAATTTTGTTTTTGATTTATGATGATGTGAAACATGGCAGATTTGTCATATTTTAAGATATGGACCAAAAATTACACTTAATAAAAAAAAATAATCCTAAAACGTCCGGAAAATGTGGGAGGAGCCCGTTTCGGATTACGCGGAAATCAGGATAAGGAATGGCGACAAAAGAATTACAACAACATTTTGCTATCCTTGTTTATTTCTGTTTGCGATAAATAATTATTTAACGTCGTGTAAATTTATTTTCCGCTTTTCGTGTAGCAAAATATATATTTATACTGATTTTATTTTCTATATCAGATCAGAAGGTATTTAATGATAATAAGTAAATGTCAGCAAAAAATGTTTTTAAAGAAATTCTCATTTATATAATATTTTCAAATGTAATGGAAAATGTGTAGCTTTTCTTTTATGTGCCATTGTCTTTTTTTAGAATTATTTTTAATGAATATTTAAAAATGTTATGTTATAATTCGTTTCAGATTCTTTATAATTAATTATGCATAAGATAAATTATCTCGCAATATTTTATATATACATTTTCAGTGTTTATGTAAGATTGGAGAGTATTTTAATTTTTTTCTAGATGAAATTTTCCTCTTTCAGCATAGCATCGTTTCGGGGGCTGAAACTTTTCATCGGATATTGAATGCCATTTGTCAGCCAGACTGATGATTCAATTTGTGCCGTTTTCCCTTCATCAATGAACACAAAAAAGAGAAAAAGGCCGCGGCCTTCGCAAGGTCGGGGTCCGCACAGTTTTTTGAGTCGAGCCTTCACACCCTGTTTGATTGGAGAAAATTGGCCCCGGGAATAGAATTTGCGGGGCCCTTGTCTAAAATACAAATTACCTTTTTACAGTCCCCGGACCATTGCCGGCTGCGGACCTCCTAGGAATTTCGCCCCACAATATATCTAAGGCGATTTACATAAAATGGACCCGGTATATCTCAGGTACTACTTGAATACATATGTTCCATAACAAATTGGGCAATAAGAAATAAGATGTTTTTACTGCATAACATTGTTGGATGTCCAAATTTATACGGATTATAATTTTAAATTGATGCAATTTAAAATATAATAATTTTGATACTTACGTAAATTAATGATATCCATTATGTACCGACCATTTTAAAACTATATATACAAATATTTCCATTTATTCTTTAATCTTTAATATAATAATACTAAGATACAGTTTTTTAGCCAAAGCAAAATTTAATAGGAAAATTCCCAGAATGTCTTGTCAGGTACGAGCTTTACTTTAATAAATTTAAGTATAAAATTGTATGAATACTTGCTAACAATAATAATATCTAGACAAGATTTGAAAGAAAATATTTAATAAAATTCCAAACATTCTTGGAAGTATACACAAATTGAAGTAAAATGTACTTTAAATATTATAGTTTTAAGTGTGGACAAGGTTTTATAGTCAGTCTTATAACAAAGTAATCAGGACCGCGTTAAAGAAAATTCATAGGTACTCATACAAAATTTAGGAAAATAACTTTTTCATTTCTTTTTGTTAATTGAACGAAATTAATATATAACATTTTTCCACTCGCATATTTTAAAATGACTTTATTCTATCATTTTTTTAGTTTTATATTTGGTATTTACCCAATGCATTACATACATATTTACAAAATGTGTAATTTGACCCTGAAAATTTAAGTTCTATGAAAGACGGTATAGGAGGGACTATTGAACTTATGATAGAAAACCACGCTATAGCAGTGGGCGTTATGGTGGGGGTTTTTTATGCCTAAGATGAAGCTGTCAGGCCGGTCTGACACAGTTCTGTAGTTCTTCTGGCCTTCACAGTTCTGTAGCCTTGCACAACTCTCTGAAAGTCGATGCAAAGCATTGTTGCATTACATTGCTGACCAAGTTCATGCATCTAATCCCTCACCGGGAGACCTGTAGGGGAAATCCTGAATTGAACAGCATGGAATAGGTCGTGACGCGCAGTGTCTAGGTGATGACAGGACTACAAAACGTGACTGATTCTGACAGACGAACCCATACGCACAATTCGAAGATGCTACTACGTTAAACTCTTTAAGCTCAGCCTTTAAATTCCCGTAGCTAGGAATTGACTAACCCAAAAGTCTGGGAAGAACCAGCTACGATTTACCTAGGCTCTAATATCGAGAAATAAGAGACAGATATTCCGCGTTTTATGGGAGAAATCTCACACCTTCTGCCACTGATCAATAGCCGATATGCATGAACTTTGATTTGTCAAAAATTCGGTGGGCGAATTATAGTGGCTCCAAAGACAATGGGACTGTTTTTTAAAGTGGCCCTTAACTGGATTTCAAGGTCGAGCGGAAGAACCCGAAAGGATTCTACTAACATATGATAACGAACAGTATATACGTACGTATGAGATATGTAATATGACAATTTACGTTATTAGTAGAAGCGGTATAGGAGGGAATGTCGAACTTGTTATAGAGAACCGCTGTATGGTAGAGAGCGTTATACAAGGGTTTACTGTACAAGTCCAATTGACACATTTTTTGCTGGTGTATTGGTACACTTGTCCCTGATAAGTGATTTTTTACTTTTGGAATAGAATTTTTCACAAAAAAACATTCATATGTATAATCTTACATTTCAGAACTGAAGCATTGCAATAATTAAGTCAGATTACTAGTTTATTCTGTTTGCTAATGTGTGATGGAGACGGTAATAAGTTGAGGGATAGATGGATGGTTTCTAAATGTATATATTCTCATAAAAACTCTTCAAAATACTAAATTGAATAGAACCTATCTCAAATTAACTCAGTCTTTGTTTTCTAAGCTTGTTATTCAAATAAAAATAAATGGCTTCATAAACATGGTTGTCTGTGTTTGCTAATCTATCCGAAACCACAATTTTCTGCAAATATTCAATGTTGGGATATTTTCGGTCTTATGTTTGCCATTTTTCAGAATTGGGCGTATACACATAACAATAAAATGTACATGTATGTGTACATACACACAGTTCAGGTTCTGTGGATTTTATTTGGTCGTGTGGCCTTGCAGCCAAATTCCAACAATAAGCATTTCGGAGGATCCGCTCTATCACAAGTTTGCACACACACAGCCGGATGAAATATATTCGACGAAAAACGGCACAGCCGAGATTATCTAAACATTTCGCACATAATGTACACATGTGATAAATTGTCATGATTAATACGCTTGACACAGAGGGCATTACAATACGCGTGTGTGAATATTAAAACAATGGGGTCGTCGGCGACCCCTCTTCCCGCTCAGTCCGCGGTTTTGTTCCCGACATAATCCCGATAACAAAAGCCCAAATTATTGATATAAGCACTTGAGCAAACGGGAATATTCTGGAATTTATGTCCGCACGCTTTGATTTTAATGCCGAGTGCGACTCTGGTGCGCGAGTCCTAGCACTTTTCGCGCAATTAATTGATCCGAACCGAAGGGGTTAATCCTTTCACAATAAATTTACACGGGCGTTCGGATGATTTAAAATTATTTATTGTGCTCTAAATTCATTCAGAATTAGAACTACAGCCTAAATAATTGACGAGGGTTTCAGTTATATGTACATACATACGCAGTACTTAGTTTGGGCGCAATCGGATTAAAATATTACAGCCAATCGTTCTCACTTGATTTGTACACAATTATAAAAAAAAATCAATACTGTGAAAATACAGTGCTCCTCAACACACTAGTATGCCGCAAGATGATGCTGGGTGTGCCACGACTCATTTCACCAATATTAGAAAACATTTTTTGTCAAGATAAAGCGTACACGACGTGGCTTCTAAATAATATTATTGTTATCCTAAATGAAATTGGATGATACGACAAAGGATACCCGACCCTAAGCCTCATTCACTACGGGTTTTATATATTTTTTTTAAATAACTTACTTTATAAAAATAATAACTTATCAACTATTATCATTACAGATAACTGTTATAATATTTACATTTATATCTAATAAAGTTAATGTTTGCCAATAAAATATTTTACCTACAAGCCATAACACAACCAGTACTATGGCTTGTAGGTAACATACGTATTATTACAATAATGTAAAGTAACTGCTATTTAACTAATCTAGTACTTGAATAGCTCTGCTTTCTGACGAAAAATATAATTTTTATATTAACATAATTTTTAAACCAACCGAAATCATAATAATATTAACCAGCGTCATAGCTTGTAGGTAATATATATCACTTTAATAATGCAAGTTTATCGCGAATGAGTTAAGAAAATACCCGGATAAGTTATAAGATAATACTCCGACGAAAATCTATAAATTCTGAGAAACCTGACAATGGGGGAATGTAAATGTAAGAGATTATATTATTAGAATCTGTATCGAATCTTTATATGAGTGAGTGGCGCTTTTAATTTTCTGTTATGCCTTTCATTCATTAAACGTAAAGAACAACATATGCGTTTTTTATCTACTCATGTTCAATATATTTTAATACACTGAATTTATCAAATTATTAGGTATACAAACAAATAAAGTCCCTAATATTACCCCCAGTGTCAAACCACGATACTGGTAGATTTTTAATACTATTTGGGTTTGATTAAAATTTATATTTCTTGTTTTATAATTATTTATTCAACAAAGTATAGATTGCATTAAATTAATTAATTCCAATGCGCCAAAATACCTAGATAAGGTAATGGGTCTCTTCCTCTAACATACCCCCTGGGTAGTGTTATAAAGTATTCCCTGAATTCATAACTTTCATCAGATACCCAAGTCCCCATTACACTTTTCTTTAAAATCTGGAAGATTCTGGGTGTAACATATCGACTTTATTTCACGCATTCAATTTAAACTATTCTGTCTTGTAAAAATAATAGGATATGTTTAATTATTTAACATCACAATGCTATTATTTATAAAAACAATACGTTATTTAATTTTTATAAATTTGAATTATACTTAATTAATTTCTATAATACTTCTGGAGTAACATTAAGTTATAATATAATAACCCAATATATGTACCATTTCAGAGTAGTATTTAATTGCTAATCTTACTACTTATTGTTTCTATTATAATTATTTATCATAATATTACAATAGATGTACAAAATAAATATGATATTGTATTAATTCGGATTTTATCTCAAATTAGTGCATAAGCTGTTTAGTTGTACTTAATAAATTATACTAATTAAATAGGCTGAATATCTATATAAGCATATTCTAATTATGTAAATAATAATAATGCTGTTATTATTTTTAATAAAACGTCATATCAATGCCCTAATTAATTAGTCTATTATTTAATTCGAAAGTTTAGTCACCCCGGTATATATCAATACTGTATATTCTAAGCTCTTTAACGATAGAAGATTAAATACGAATAGAGCTTTGAATTCATTGAGATATTTTTTTATGATATCTGCTTTATCCTTCACGAGGACAAAGAAAATCCACGCCACTCAAACTCAATGAAAAATAAGATCTAAACCAATGCATCATTCACGTGTAGACGTACGACTACTTTTTTTTAATTATTATTAAAAATAAGTATATATTTAATTACATCTGCGATAGATTTAACTTAATATTTTCAATTCTATTCAGTAATTATTTTGAAATTCCCCATGGCATTCGGCATCAGATAGAATTAGGCTCAGCCTCAGATAATTAGGTTCCACGCGTAGTACGCAGAGGATTTTCGTAGGTCAGAATTAATTTGACTTATTATTTTTTTATTCTTTATTTTTCAGCACACGCCCGTTCTGAATGGGCCAAACGTATGTGCGTGGGCATCTATTAGGTAAATCAAAATTATCCCAAATTGGGACGCCATTGTTATCAGGATATGGACATTTTGGGTAACCGCTTTATTGTCAGAGAGAGACAATCGGATATCTTATTTAGATTAAACTGCTTAATGTTAAGATAGATTGGGAGGATAGAATATCATGAATAGATTAAGCGTTTTCTTTGGAAATGGTTTAATTATTTTATTAGGGTTTCGCTGTAGCGACCGCAGAAATACGAATCCGGGAACAAAAACACATGGAATTGATTATATCAATAGAATTAGTGCAATTCTAATTTTAATTAATTAAAAGAAACCTTCACAAAGATTGTTAGCATACGTCCAATTGTATTCAATTATATATTGTTTAACTTATTTTATTTATCCGTAACTGTTTTCTAAAACACCATTGAAGAATTAATATTAGTGTCACATTATACGTATCTTATTAAATTTAGGAATAATTATTTGATATTATTTCAAGTGTACGATATTAAAATACAATGGTAAAAAATATTACTATTTTTGGATGTATAGTCTATTTTTAATTCGAATATTTTTATTGAATTTTTCAGAGTATTGTTGGAAATTAATTTCCAATTATCGCATAAATTCAATGATGCTTGTAAATCAGATACGCTTAAAAAGTTTTATTAATTATATAAATTTATTTGTGATAAATTACGGAATTTCATAAATCATTACCGATTTAATCTGGAATTAAATTTGAATCAACAGCGTTTAATTAAAATAATATGAAAAAAATAATAGTTTACGTAGTTTTTTTGCAAAATTTGGTAATTGCTTTTTTAATTAAAAATAAAATGCTTTAGTAATTAAAAGTTTTTACCGTTTCCATAAATGACAGCGTGATGATGCAAGTTGCGAAAGTTGCCGACACTTTGGCAAAGTCGGCGCACGTGCACCACACTTTATCCCAACGCACTGGTATCACGGCAGATTCGCCGGCAGTTCCGGAACCACTGTCGCGAGTCGAGTTGTCCGGAGTTGAGCTGCCGAGTCGACTGGTCGCGACGCGGGAGTGGTGAGCGCGCCGAGTCCACCGGGCGACTGGCGGCTCCGGTCGAGATCGACTCCCCCTCCCGCTGCGGCTCCAGGCTCCGCCGGAACCCGATGGGAAATCGTTGAAAATTTCCGAACATCATTTTCCGTGTTGCTCGGCGACACTCGAAAATCTCATAAAGCACCAGCCTTGCCATCTGCATTGGCTGCGCTGTGTGTTTTGTGCACTCGCATTGTAATCAAATACAGCTCCCGCCAAAAAGTATAGCGACAAACGACATAAGCACACAATTCTAGTATAAGAGGTATGATAAAAAGTAGAGCTTTTCCTTCCAACGTCCTCCTAGGAAACAATTTTCAGTATGTTTGGTTCTTTCAATTACAGGTGGATAGGGACCAAATACAATGAAACGCACAGAAAAATCTAACGAAAATTCACGAGTAGCTATAAAAATATTTCTACAGTTAGTTTATGTGTATTGATTATGTATTAGGTATACAAACATATAAATTTAATTAATATTTATTAATCTGGTCGGCGTCTACAAAAGAATTATAAAATATCTACAAAAGGGCAATATTTGACATCAAATATATCTACATATTCGGCCAAGTGGTTGATAAGAGTAATAGCTCTGGTTACCGGAGAGTTTCTGAGAGCAACTGTCCTCGAATTTGGCAGAAGAAAAAGCACACGCGAACGATCTCGATGGTAGTGAGGTGGCGCCCATAAGGCAACTCGCACAGTACAAGGGCGTTATGTACTGCGTCAACCAACAGCTTGAAGAAGTGCTTTTCCAAGTAAATCGACCTTCTTTTCTCAAGGGTTAAATACCCCAGGCAGCCCTGTGCCCATGTGCTGGGGTATAAACTTGGGTAGAATCCAAATTTCCTCATGTAGAGATACCTAAGAAATTTCTTCTGTATCTTCTCTAATCTAAGGGAATTTGAGGCGTCATATGGCGCCCTTATGAAACCAGTTTCAAGCAAGCTCCAAACTAATTGAATAGGACTCGTATGACTAAACTTAGAATCAAACAAAATACCCAGACCTTTAACAGACGATTGCTTAGGAAAATCTACGTTCCCAAGTCTGTAATTAAATATGATGGACTCCTTTGATCTAGAAAATGTCATTGTTTGACATATTCCAAATACTCAATGGAAGACGATTTAATATCGCGCAATCGCGCAAAGAATGTCTAGCTGCAACGAAAGGACATCTGAACCACTGAAGTAATAGATCGAAACATTTTTAAATCGACTGCGAAAAGTGAAAATTTACATCGGAGTACCTGATGAATATTGTTTATAAATAAAATAAATGATAAAGGTCCTAAATTTGACCCCTGCGGAATTACAGGAGGTGTATTGTAAGCATACGACGTTTGGGAGTAATATGTCATATATTGTTTCCTCTCTGTAAGGTAACTCGTGAATATAGTGCATTAGCGCTGTCTGCTTTTCAGTGCTACGAACGTCGGATATTGGACAGATGTGGGCCGGTAGCGGAATGTGGGGGAGGATCTTGCTGCTAAGCGCCCTGTCGCGCTGCGAGTCGGTGCAGTCATACTGACTCACAGTTTCTTTGAGCCGCGTGCCGTCTGTCACATATTTTATAGTTGTTAATATTATTTCATTTTTTCACTTCACTATATGTATTTTATATTTTAAATAAAATATGAGCGAAATATATTAGGGGAACCGAAAAGTAATCAAAATTTCTTCGACGAACTCATTCACAGTTAGTCTGTGTCGATATACGGTCCCGCAAACAAGTTTTATTATTATGTTAAAGCTATGCTTGGAAATATAATTTTTGTTATTTTTTTTTCTGTCAAGGCCTAAAATAGAAGAAGCACACTTACATCATTGTATGCTATTTTTGTTCTATAAAGGAATAAAAGCAAACGAAGCAGTGAAAAAAATTACCGATACTTAAGAAGATATTCACTCAATATATATATATATATTTTCATATAAATCCTGCGTATCACAAACTTTTTGTATTTGTCTGAATAAGTCTAAAGAATAAATATTATAAATAATCAATTATTTTTATTATTCTATTCAACCTAATGAAATTTATAATTCTATAATACGTTTTTAATTTGGAAAAATTATTATTACATTTTATATTCCGAAAAAAATATTAGAGATAAAGTGTGATCTACTTATTCAGCGTCCTGTTTTTTGTGAGGGTTCAACAGCTCTTTTGTGCTGTAGCCCTCTAAGAATTCCCCTACAACTTTTCTATTAATCTTGAATCTTACGAATATGCTTAGAGACACAATTTCAACAACAGCGGACTTTGACACTAAATCTTAAAAATGGCTTACGTTTCGTTGACGTTTTATCTAAGCACGGCATGCGTTTGACTTTTTATATTCGTGAATATTAATCTGTAGATATATTAAATAACATGTACTTTTTGAAACTGTCGATAAATATTGGTTTTTTTTTTCCATTCATTTTATAATGATGCTTGATATCTAGATCAGACAAAACTTACTTTTACAAGTTTTTAAATAAATATGTTTTAAATTTAAAAATATGTTCCGAAATTATATTAAATAATAGATATCAAACACACGTAGCCAATAAATATATTACCAATGAATAACCTTTCACCGGGACCTGAAGAGATTGGACATCCCCGATGTTGGTACGACAGTGACATAATATATTACTTTTCACTACCGCATGAATCAACTTTTTTACCGTCGGTAAATCCTTCAATCTGCCTGCAAAAAGACGGATAAGGATAATTGGTGTCCGGATTCAACATTTCGACCTTCCACATTGTAATTTGTGACGCTTGTCACTGACTTACTCCGAAAACTTTTTTGAAAGCATTCCCTCCCTTTTTTCATCTTGCTTTATTACAACAAAGGCAAACGGCTAAGAGAAAAGGAGCAGAACGCGGAAATATAAAATTGTTCCTATGGCGAGGGGGAAATTTTTAAAATTGGTGTTTACCTTTTCAATCGACCGAATCTCAAAGACTTCAATAGAAGGTCAAAGTTTTTTTTAGCGATGGCCGATACGATCTCAGTATACCGAAATTCGAATAAAATTGTGATTCTGAAAAAAGGGGTCAACACATCATTCCTGTTTATTGAGCGTCAACAACGTGACATCTCTACATATTTTTCCCGGTGGGTCTAAAAAAAATCAGGATCGTTTTTATATAAATAGTATTTTTTATAATATTTAATTACATTTACAATAATACCCGTTATTAAGTTAATAATGAATGATTATTCATTTCCTAAAAATATCTATAAAGTAATACGATAGTGAATCGGATAACTTTGTAAACACCCCTCATTCTTTGTAGTCCATATTCCATTTCTGTAGCACGATTTTCCAATTTCTTCCGACCACAAGAAGAGGTCATTTATACAGTATGCTCCGGGTCCCCGGAGTGTGGTTCTCAAACTTCTTTGGATTCGCAAGTTTCTCGCTACTGATGAACCCGTTCCATTATATTGACAATAATCTTCACAATATACTTTGTATCACGTACCACGGATACGGCGTGGATAAAAAAAATATTTCCCATCTCATTTATGGAAATTATGAAAAATCTACATAAGATATTTATTCTTTACACTGGTTTTCAACATTCAACTATATTATTAACTACGTTTACCAAAAATCAAAATAATTTCCGCTTAATAAAGGCATCTTAAAGCTGGATTTGTCTCCTAAGTTAAGTTTAATAAATATAGATACGTGTATTTATTCGTAAGAGGATCCAAGGTTTTTCTTTCCAGCACTCTATATATTTATGATATTCTCTATAATTGGCTCTTGGTAAAGTTCAATTGTCACATTTGTGTTGGTCTACACATGTTGTGTTGGTCCACCTGTCCTTGACGTATCTTGACATTATTACCCATATTATAAGAAAATTTTAGGATAAAACAACACCGCTATAATACTTATTTTATTCTAAACAGTATTATAAAACTGTGCTCATAATATATGAATACATCAACGAGTATTATGGCATGAAATGTGACGAAAAACTATGATTTCAAAATGATGACACTGGCCAGGAAATGTAAGAGGAAGAAACCCATTACCTCTGCCTATTTTATAAAAATATGTATGTTGGTGGTTTGGTGCGTTGGAATTAATTAATTTAATGCCATCTATCCTGCGTTGAATAAATAATTATAAAAAAATAATATAAATTTCAATCTAATTGAAATAATATTAAAATTAACCAGTGTCGTAGTTTGACACTGGGGGAAATGTTAGTGTGAGAGACTCATACCCTTGCATCTTTAGAGTCTTTAGAATCTTTATCCAATCTTTATATGGACGAATCCATCGTAGTAAAAAAAAAGGAACAAATATCTTATTATTATATTTGCTTTTATTTACTAATATTGTATTTCAGATATTTTATCAAAATAATAAAAATTTCCGGATTGCAAATTGGGATTTTGTATCTTCCGTAGACCCCCTACACTTAGTTCATGCTTTTAGTATTAGGAATAACCATTCTGATATATGTAGGGCTTCTAACCGTTATTTTTTTCGGTTACGGTTCAATTAAAAAATATTTATCGGTTCGGCTCCAGTAAGAGGCTTATTAGTTAATGATACAATGATATAAAAATAATAATAATAAAAATAAATCATTATAATTTACACGAAATATATATTTTATGATACTAATATAACAAATATAGACGAAAGAAATACGTATATTCACGTTTGAGGTGTGGAGGATCCTTGTGTATATTTATTTATAATTAACCTAACCGTGCCGATGGGACCCCCAAGTTTTTGTCTAAAAAAATCTAAAAAATAAAAATGAATAATCCGCAATTGCAAAAAAAAAATCCACAATATGCGTTTCCATTGGCACGGGGGCGTTGATTTTTATGATAAATGCGAGCGAGAAAAAGCATCGCGCATGTGCAAGTGTGAGTGAAATTACGTGCGACGTGACTGGAGTGAGCCTCAGTTATAGCAGGAATTGTCGAGTTCCTGCTTGATTTACGCGTCATATTGGTTAGTAAAAAAATTAAAATATTGACCAAATTACGAAGCATATAATGAATAACTATTTTTATTCTTAGAATAACTAATTTCTAAGCAAGTCATTATTGGTGAAGAATTTATTAATATCTTGACTTGAAATGCTGGGGTCTATTTTCATACACTCATTTTATACAAAATAGACCCCATTGGGAAACGCCATTGGTTTCGAGCCGCTGAGACGAATCGGGTAATATAAATCCTACATGTTTTTTTGTATTTGTTAATAAACGTCTAATGAATAAAATGATTAAAGTCATTTAATCTATAATGCTAATTCTTTGTTGTTTTTTAAAAAAAACCTCCACGTCGTCTACCTTTTCGACTGAAGTATCACCAGTTGATTGCAATTGCTCATTTAAATTAAATACCTTATCTAAAATACTGCAATATTTGAGATGACAGGTGTCTCCAATATATTTTTTTTAATAAAATTAGTTTCATTAAGTTTTTATACAAATATGACGTGTGTAAAAAATAGTGGATCAAAATAACGGTTTTTTTCGGTTTTCGGTTCAGTTCTTGTTTGAAGCCTTAAATATTATAATATATACATTTACTCTAAACATTTTATTCGATTTTCTATCTACATATTGCAGAGCTAGCGAGCTGAACGTTTGGGCGAATACATTTTTTGCGCCCATATCGCTCCCATATTCCACGGCCCGCACGTGCAATAACTTATCCCAAGACAAATTTAATCGGCGCGTGTGATGTAGCCGGCTCTAATCACACTTCATAAATCACATTTTATTGTAATTTAATATTTCTGAATATTATGCTAATGACGGAGGGCCGCAATCGAAAGTGCTCTTGAAACATTAAGCCCGTTTATCACGAAATAACAAGAACGTTTATTCTGGCCACGTGCGCGCATTATGTCCGTGATACTCGCACCGGGCCCGGGCGCCGATTGTAAAGTGCCGCGGCCCTGGATTTCCCATTAAATTATCGGGCCCTGTCGATGTGTACGTGTGCAAATATTGCAGCTTGGGACAGCCCTGGCGTCGGTGTTGGTGAGGAACTTCGACGCGATTCGCGCCCTATGTTTTTCGCAGATGAAACTGGCAATGGTTCATTTTCATCGACGGTTCAATCGGACTTTTAAGTATTAAACCATGTTTTTTTTCAGGTATTAAAAAGTTATTGACCACATTAAACCTTATCGCTATGGATGTCATGTCCGTTTCCGAGCGCTGGTGACCTCCTTTCAAATAATCTGCTCAATTGTCAATAATAGAAATCAGTTCTTGAATTCTCTTCAGCATGGAATGGACATTGCTCCATCGTATCGTATGATATTTTTCTATTTATAAATCATAAGCAATAGCTATAGTATCAGTGTACTGAATTTGATTCCCTTTTGGCGAAGGATTGATTCAGCGAAATGATTGAGGAGGGTCGGTAAAAAAACGTAACCTTGTCTGATTTCTCTCAATTGGAATTTCGGCCGTCTATTCGATGTCCACTATTGTAAATATTAGACATCATCACTCAATTATAATTCCACAACAACTCATATTATGCATTAATTATATAAAAGGTAGGGATAAAATTTAAAAATAGTTAACCCTATTTACAAAAACAATCCTATTTGAACACACTAAAGACAAGAACGAAAGGACATCACCCTGTCTTAACCTTTTTACGGCCCAAGGTTTTTTCTAAAAAGCTGTTTTCAATGAATTTATTAAATAACAATGTTTATGATAAAAAAATATTGGCATAATAAAGAAAAAGACACAGTTGGTTTATTATAAGTGCGATTTATTAGGTAATATATGTTTGCAAAAATTAGTTCTCCAAGACGTTTCTCTCCAGGACGAAGACCGGGTTTCTTTCTTTCCCTGTGTTATTTTGAATACATTCAATAATACGACGATGCTAGCTATTATTCTTCTACTTTAATCAGCACCCTTATGCCAGGGGTTTGTGACCATTCTAGTTCCAAATCTTCTTGATTTTCTTTCTCCGGGATTATCTGCATTCCACACCCGGCATGGCAGCTACAATGTTGGAACCTTTTTTGACTACCATTATCGTGCTAGTGTGGTAAAAATTCTTCTTTAGAAGTTTATTAGCAAACATTGGATTTTATAAAATCAGCCGGAAAATATATGGTAACCTTTTATTTCTGGAGTTTCATATTGCAGTCAATCATTTAAATATGAAACTTAAATAATTGCGCCAAACAGAATATCTTTTACACTGTTTTTCAGCTATTATTTTTCCTTGAAACTCTTTTATAGAACATTTAGTTGATATCAAAACGGCCGTACATTTATAGTAATTTTACCAAAAAATGTCCAGTCCTAGTAGACAGTAGATCCGTCGGTAAAAAACCGCACAATACCGGTGAAAATTTTTCCGCAAAGGGTTAAACCTTTATGTGTTTCTAATTCCACTGATTAGATTAAACATCCACTTTGCATCTGCCATTTGACATTGCAAGGCTTCAGGATACTTACAGCTTTGGAAGATTATTGAGAGTCCTAATCGCCTTGTATAGTTTAGGCCTGAAATTGTATCGTACGCGGATTTATGGGGCGTGTCTTTTCTAAAATCTACCGAAGAGAGAATATTTGATCAGTCGTTGACCTTTCAGGACTCCGCACTAATACTTTTCAAATTTGATCTCTATGTACTCTGACAGTAATATATTCATAAATATTAAATTTTCCATATACTTATAATACTTGGTATATTTAAAAAAAATGTATAATTTATTATAAACTTTTTTATAATTCACGGATTTTCCTATACAACTGTTTTAGCCTAAATTTTCTCCTAATTAACCTAAAAATAATAAAATTTAGCCTATAGCTCTGCA
Source organism: Philopotamus ludificatus (assembly GCA_022495035.1). Classification (NCBI taxonomy): domain Eukaryota; kingdom Metazoa; phylum Arthropoda; class Insecta; order Trichoptera; family Philopotamidae; genus Philopotamus; species Philopotamus ludificatus. Next base: position 38,187 of record JAGXCT010034432.1, read on the forward strand.
TGAATTACGAATGCAAACATATTTTGGAATTTAGTCTTAGTAATATTAGAAAAATATCACATAATGTTTCATAGTGGATCTCCAAGATTTTACAGTCATATCGTAATGTAAGTCACTACATCTTGAGCACATATATATGATTCTATTTAATTTTGTTTTTTTAAAAAACAACTCGTTTATTTTTCTTAAATTAAATCAATTTTAAATAATTATAATATATAATTTAAAGTTAAATAAAAATTGTGTCCCTTAAATTAACCTTATCTAAGATATGTTTACCTCCTTATAGAAGATGGTATGTATGAATAAGTGTATGTATTTATTAAAATAATAATATTATTGATCTTACTAATATAAAATTATTTTTTTCCATAATCCCAATCAGTGTTGTACTAAATAATAAAGACTTTTATAGAATTACTGTTCAAGAAAAAAACTAAAAACTTTTTTATAACCACCGATAAAAACACAACGATTCATTTCCGCGAGTATGCCAAAAGACCGCAGGGGCGCAAAAGAAACAAATAAAAGATTTATTGTGCATTTATTATCCTTTTACGGGCCGTTGTCGAGGCGATGGATGCCGTGGACCGAAAAAGGGTTATAGGGTCGTAATCAGGACAGGCAACGGAGTCACTCCGGGAGGCTGCAGCTCCTCCCGGGACTCCGTCACGTACCCGCCGCCCATAACTCACTGTCGCCACGAGCCTCGCTCTCCTCGCGGCTTCATATTTCATCAAACCGTGGGAACTTTGCTCTCCGGACAAAGTGCATGCTCTTCATCAGTGGCGTACTTCTTCATCTCCCAACGTCTATATTTATTTCGACAACTTTATTTAATAATACGTATCGATTTTCTCAAACTTAAAGAGGCAGAATTTAAATATTCTGAAGCGAGAGTCCTTATACTTGCGTATGTATATTAACAGTAACGATATGTAACATTAGGTCCAAATGTTACGGAGCTAACTACAATAATGATTGCCTTTTCATTGTAATTGTTTTTGTTTTATAAGGAATTCAGGGGCTCTGGGTTGAATGCAGAATCAAAAGCGTGTGTGGGGGACTTTTAAAATTTTGGTAATTCGCCCTAAATACATAATCTAAAAAGACACTAATGAAATTCATATTTTTGGAATTTATTATTCCTAAACTTAATGACTTTGTATGCAATATTGTAATAAATATTGTACAATATTGAACATATATATTGTGGCAAAATATATTTGTATGTGTCGATTGATTGTAGCGCTGTCCACTTGTCAGCGCAACCACGTCGAGTATTGGACAGATGCGGGCCGGTAGAGGAATGCGGGGAGGAGTCTCGCTGCTAAGCGCCGTGTCGCGCTGCGACTCGGTGCAGTCATACTGACTTACAGCTTTTTGAGCCAGAGCCAGAGCCATTCTTAGAATTTTTAATTTATATTATAAATATTAGCAAAATATTTTAGAGACCGAAAAGTAAACAATTTTTTTGATGCAAATACGTACGTTTTGTTATTACGTTGAAGCTATGATTGTAACATTTATTTTCGGTCAAATCTTTCTTTCTACCAAGGGGGAAAGATGTCAAAGTCAACAATAAAAGAAACACAATTACGTAATTATATGCTATTTTTGTTCGATCAAGAAATGAAGGCAAACAAAGCAGTGAAAAAAACCGATACCTACGGGGATACTCTGAAACTAAACAAGTTTCATCGATGGCTTAGAAAGTTTTAAGGTATGAAGCCGATCCGTTTTCGTAGCGAATAGTAACTAGAGATGAGAAATGGGTTCTACAGTTTTTTCATGTCAAATACACCCGTTTTCAAACCAAATGCATCCTTTTTCAAATCAAATTCGGGGTAATAAATACAGTGAAACCCGTTCTTTACGTTTTGAAAGGAACTGACAAAAAAAACGTAATTAATGGGATAACGTATTTAATTGTTTAACTCAATGTTTAAAAGGGTGCGTTTGATTTGTAAAAAGGTGTATTTAATTTGAAAAAAGTTGTATTTGATTTGTAAAAGGATGCATTTGATTTGAAAAAGGATGCATTGATTTGAAAATAGTTGTATTTGACGTGAAAAAACTGTATACAATAATCCTGTACAAAAAAACAATGGCTTCTTTTCGGGGAAGTGCCTGTTATGACCTCTCGACCATCATTAAAAATAAAGAAGGTCCTTTTTTGTGTGTGTTGGGATTTTTTCTGGAATTATACACTATGAATTGCTTGAACCTGATCAGACCGTTACAGCGACAGTGTATTGTGAACAACTCGAGCGGGTGAAACAAGAGCTCATAAAAAACTGTCTGTTTTGGCCAATAACATAAAAAGGATTAATACGATAATGCGAGGGCTCACGCTGCAAAAAGAATACAGAAAAAATAAGATAACTTGTATAGGAACTTTTAATTCATCCACCCTCTTCACTGGATCTCCCGCCGTCAAATTACCATCTTTTCAGATGAAGAGAGCATACATTAATTCGAGAAGTGAAAACACACTTGAAAAGAATTTTTCAATAAAAAGTTGAGGGTTTTTTTTTAAAAAGGGAACTGCCTTTACGTTGGGAAAAATGTTTCTCGTTTGTGTTAATGGTTACATTTTCTTTGCTTGAAATGCATTATATCGATGAAAACTTTTATCAAAAATATTGCATATTTTTTATTTATTTAAAATTATATATTGCCTTTATTGTAAAATAGGTTTTTGTTTAATAGTTAATAAAAAAACCTCATTTATTATTATTAAGATAACTCACATTTCATATAAATATTTTAATTATATTACTAATTTGAATATTTATAGTGCGCCACTGAAATTTATATAGCGTTATGATGATGGAACCTTGTAGCGATTTTAACCCTATATGTTGATTTTATTCTATATCGACTATTAAATAAATGAAAAGAATGACAATGGTTTAACAAATCCAAGAGAACAATTTTCGTATAATATTCATACATCCGTTCGAATGAATTTCAATTTAGTTTCATATAAAAGTGTAATAACACTTTTTGCATCATAAAATAATAAGCCTTACATAATTGATTTCATTTGCATATTGTACGCGAAGCAGCTTTTAACAATATTGTTTTTTAATTAAATTATGTAAAGTTGCAGGGCGGGCAACTATTTGGACTTTTTTTTCCATTCGTCGTTCGGTTAAAGTTGATGGAGGCTAAGCCGGCTCCTCAATAATTACGTTGCCCGAGTAAATGTTGGCTAATTACTTGCAAACCAACTACAATACGCAAAAAGTAAGAACGCTAACATATTATAATTTTTTTTATTAAAGTGATAATTTTTAATTAAAAAAAATTGATTAAAACCTCTCGAAGAACATCGAGAAAATTTTCTCGGATTTTCTGATACGTTCGCTTCATTTGCTAAACAACTTCAAAGGTGCTGTGGTATAAAATTTCCATGGGCCTAATCGCAACTAACTTTTAATCATCTCCGGAGAAGTTATCTCTACCACTTTTCGCGTTGATTAGCCTTTAGAAGTCTCATTCGAAGAGATAAACTTGGAAATTCGGTCTTATATGTCAAAGATGACCCGTTTGGGTGGACGGATTATTTAAAATATTATACATACCAAGTATTTGCAATGCTTTTATCCAGACTGGTTGAAATCTGCAAACAAACGATCGCGTTTAGACATTATTTTTTTTTATTTTACCTCTTGAAAATTTATAAAGTTCTTACAAATAATTTATTTCGATGAATATTCATTGAAACGTATCAGACGGACCCGTTTAAGCGAAAATGTGATATTAAGAAAAACAATGAAAATCAATTTAATTTTCGCATAAACTGGATTGTTGGAAAATACTGCGACCGTGGTTTGCATTATCATTTATTTTAATTATAAGTTTATAAATACTTATATAATTAAGAGATAAATTTATCAAAATTATGTTTTTATTAAGTTATAAAGTTTTACTATTGCATACGTAAATTTTACCAAATAAAATATATGTACATGATACATATTTTTTATTTAAAGAACTTAAATACTTATCAATAAAATAACAACACTTTTTGCAAGCGTAAAGGCAGTTATTCGATTCCCTTTACTTTAAAACTTTTCCAAGGGCGTTTTCACTTCTCCAATATTATATTTTTTTTACCTCTAAATATATGCTCTGAAAATTTGAAACGGTGGTATTCCGACGGCGCGAGATCTGGTGAAAAGGCTGGATGGTTCAAGCAAGTCATAGAGTATAATTCCAGAAAAATTTCACTACACACAAACACGGTCCTTCTTTATTATGAGTGATGGTCGAGTGGTCGGAATAGGTTCACTTCTCCGAAAGAAAGCCATTGTTTTTTTCATACAGGATTATTGTATAGCACCCACTACTTATCTACAGTTATAATTCGTCGCAAAAATAGATAGGTTTCATACCGAGACAAAAGAGACGCACGAATGATACGCCTTTGGTTGAGCACCGTGTCCATCAATTCACCAAGAACACAAATTCCTTGCCTGTAGATTTTTCCTATATTTTCATATTCAATGATTGACGAGGGTTTGAATCCACCATCGCCTTCGTGATATCATCATCTAATTTTTTGGGGTCGTCCTTTCGTGTAACATCTTTGAGATTCTTATTTTCACCTTTAAACTTTTTAAATTACCCATGACACTTCTTTAGTTTCAGAATATCCCCATAAAAATCGTTTTTTTAGTGCTTCGTTTGCTTTTATTCCTTGATCGATAAAAAATAGCATGAAATGACGTAAGTGTGCTTCTTCTATTCTTGGCCTTGACATTTTTCAGTACTTTTCGGTCCCCCTAATATAAATTTAAATTATTGTCCTATTAATGAACAATGGTATCTTCTTCAAGTTGCATATTTATAATTGCGAATAATATTTTAATAAATTAAATACTGAAAAGAATTATAAAAATATGTCCGCAATTTTAATTCAGAGAATATTAATTTATGTGCGTACATTTATATATAAAACAAGTTAGAAAATTGCAGACTTGAAAAAATGAGCTTTCCTAGCGATTTGTGTATAGCTGAAACGAATAGTGGAATATTTTTCGCATATTCGTAGATATTTCGTGCCGTCTTTATCCCCGACTATGGGCATAGAAATTTGTTCCATTAGAATAATGGATAAAAGCAAAAAACATATTCATTACACGAGTATGTATCGTGTGTGTCTAGGAATGGAAAAAAATCAAATGAAAGAGTACACCATCCCATTGATATATTAGATTTAGATATCATATCTTACAGACGTATCCAATTTTTTTTTCAATCTCTCATGCCATAATAGTTACCTTTATCCGTGTTTCACTTGGTTGCGTATCTGCGACATCTATATAGATCTCTGTATCTCTCTCTATTCCCATTCCTCACATTCCGTGTATCGGCTGAGAAGAGTTTATCACCAGGACCGGGATATAATTTAGTTCTATATCTCGGCACGCGTCATTACCTCCCGAGAATGTCTCCTGCCGCGGGGGGTTTGCCACCCCTGGTTTTTTGCGGTTTTTCGCCAAGAGATTCCCTATCTCCGCCACTTCTGGGACATCCAGTAGCGAATAATAACCGTAATGGCGCTCCGATAATGTCTGTTGATGTTCTCACGTTCTGAAGGGATTGGTACTAGAAGTGAAGATTGGACAAGAATTTTGCTATTTTTCGTCATACTTGAGATGCACAACAACATCCGAAGTGTAATAAAAATACGCACATAAATCTCATATAAAAAATATTTATTTAAGCAATGTAAACTTAAATTTAACAACAATAAAGATAATGCTCTCTCTGCATATATGTAAATTTTGGATAAACAATATATTAATAAACAAACATTTTAATATAAAATGATTTTAAGGCTTGTCTATTTTGCAATAATATAATTAATTATAAGCAAAGACTTAATTATAATTAATAAATTATTAAATAGAGTTAGACTGAGCCTTCTTTTACTGTCAAGATCATTATGTTAAATATATAATTTGATAATATGTATAAAAAATATTTTTTAATATATTTATTGATCTTATAAATAATGAATAAACTGTATTTTATCAAGATCATATATTTATATATCATACAACTTTAATCAATAAAAAATATTTTTCAAATAATAAATTTACCTTTAATTTCGCTTTGAAACAATTATTTTGTTAATAATCCATGTAATTATATAGTGCAGTGATGGCAAAATTATGACCCGCGGATCAGACACTAACCAATGAAGCCTTTTTATTTATTATTAACTTATTTTTTCTTAAGTAAATCGGTTTGTAAAAAATATAATATTTTCATACGAATTTTGAAATATAATTTGGTTAAATGATTAATTAATTAATTTATTTGACTACGATGGATGGATGGCATAACAAAAAGATTCCAAGACGCTACTTACCCATATAAAGATTGTAAATATGCAAGGGTAATGAGTCTCTAACACTAATATTCCCCCCAGTGTCAAACCATGACACTGGCTAATTTTTAATATTTCAATTGGTTTGAAATTTATATTATTTATTTGATAATTATTCAGCAAAGGATTTGTGGCATTAAAATAATTAATTCCAACGAGCCAACTACGTACATAAATATTTATTATAATAAATAGGGTGGTAATGGTCTCTTCTTCTTACATACCCCCTGGTCAGGGGGTGTTGTAATGAACTCAATAGAACACTTAAGGGAAATTTGTATTAAAAAAAATAATAAACATAAATTTAACCCATTTTTCAATAAGGTTAGCCATCACTGATATAGTGCAATACATATGTAATGATGAATGTGTACTTTTGAACATAACATCTTCAAATTTCTTACTTTCGCACGAAAAAAGAGCGCACAAAAACAGCTTTGACTGTATTATCAAACATTTGCACGCTATATATTTTTTAAAACCCGCCCATCTCAGACATTGTATTGAGTGATATTCCTGACAGCTCAGTTGGCACAATTCAATTTTGTCCGCCACTCCAGCTGCTGAGCTCTCATCTTAAGTGATTACACACGTAGCAGCTACTAGAGTCACAGAACCATTTCATAACATTTCATGGAATCAAGTCGTTCTAGCTGCAAATGGAAAATGCTCTGCTCGCGTCGCCCCCGAAGCACCCTGTACATAAGGAAAAGTGAGCCATTTTCCAACATTAAATTTTATTTCTGGAACAGCAGCCGATGACAGCCACTTGGTACGGACATTAGCCACGTGGCCTAATAAAATGACGGTCGGATCGACAAATCTTCACCGAGTGGTTAACAGTTACGACCGACACGCAAGAACTGAGGCAGAATAAATAAAAAAATAATAATTTGGTTCGCCTACGGAATGTACGGCAAGGGTCAGGACGGCCCATTTATCTGAGCAAATAACAATTCGCACTAAAATAACATTAGACGAAGACCTCAATTTTCTTCTATTATTTTATTAATCGACCGAAATTATTAGTACGGGTCGATGCAAACTGGAGGTCCTGGGCATGCCGTCCGCTCGCAATACTATCAGATAGCCTTAATTTTTGATTAAAGCAGATTACAGGTCCGAATTAACTGCTCGTTCCATATTTATGGAATGCGAAACCTTCGAACAATGGGATAACGCACATGTACGCACATGAATTATTAATGGCTTCCATTTTTGCCATGGCCGGTCACACATGACACCATACATATTTATGAAAACGTCACGTCGGATATATTAAGCTGTTCCTAAACAATTGTCTTATAATGTTTCTCATAAATCAAATTATTTCAACCCTTAATAATATACACACATACCAATTTATATGCGCATCTAAATATAATAAAACAATTTTAATTTTTTTTTCCGTCACCGTTTAAATGAATTTCTGTGTATTATACACGTTTTAACCCTTGGTGTTAACCCGTGTGCCCTTCAATCAATCGATCTGGCCGTAATACAATCTAGCTACTCTATTTGTGTTTACCAAATGCAGACAGCGGTTAGCAAAACTACACGATTATCCAATTTGGCCCTTTACCTTGGATTAATGGTTCGAGACAAACCACCAAAGACTTTGGAACAATACCTTTCCCCATATCATAACCTTAATTACGCCAAAATGACAATTAGCTTCCATTAAAACAATGAGACAACCGAGGATCATATATCATGTTATTATTATATACATATAAAATAAAAATAATCATAAAATTCTATTAAAAAATAAAAACACATTCCTTAATAAATATATGTATCTTTCTATTTATTTTCATTGTATTAACACGTGTGGAATGGTATTTGGAAATTATTACTATAAACCAGTGGCAACTCGTGGAATATTAAGAGTTAATAAGTAGATTTCGTTCATATTTTATTTTATATATAATTAATCAGGTGAAGTAAAACTACTAAATAATATTAGCAATAAAATAAGTGACAAGCGACACGTCAGTATGACTGCTGCGTTACAGTGAGTCAGTATGACTGCACCGAGTCGCAGCGCGACATGAGGTTTTGAGGCGAGACCTCCCTCCCCCGCACTCCGCCACCTGCCCAAATCCGTCTAATAGCAATAATAAATAGGTAGCGTTCTTGCTCCATATCGTGCGGAATAACACAGCCTCTTATCACACATCTGCAACGATATCACGTTTAATTATTGCTGGCGTTCTTCCGCTCAACCTTCGAATCTAACTGAAAGCCATCAGTTTTGATTTAAAAAAAAAGTCCTGTTGTCGTCGGCGCCACTACAATTTGAACAGCCGAGGGCGAGTCTTTGGCAAATCACGCTTCCGCGAAACGGCTCTTGATCAGTGGCAGGAGAGGTGGGATTCCTCCCGTCCCTTCTCCCTTTTTTTAAGAAATTTTAGTTTTAGTTTTAACATCACGCGTTTCAAAAAAAATACTCCTTTTGTTGCACCGATTGAACCGGTTTTTCAAGTAAATTGACCTTCTTTTTTTGAGAGTTACATACCCCAAGCAGGCTTGTACCCATGGGCTGGGGTATAAGCTTTAGTAGAATCCAAACTCGCTCATGTAGAGATATCTTACAAATTTCTTCTGGATTTTCTCTAATCTGAGGGAATTCGAAGAGTCGTGTAGTTTTGACACGTTCATCCCAACCCTAATGCCAGGACTGTGGCGGTGGTCTTGTAGGTTATCTAGGCTCTTCAAATACTGGTCAGGTCTCCAACCATGAGTACGGGAACCGAGCTGTCAACGCGCGGATTGTAAATATAATAATCGGACGAGGCTAGGGCCATTTCGTATTTAATTTACGGGTGCTTTAAGCACCTCCTGTAGCATATACTTCACCGAATTGGCCTGGACAGCGACCTGGCTCTTCATAACTCCGTAGAATCTACGAAACCATGATTTTTCCAACCGCCATCGTCGCCACGTCCAACACCGACACGCGACAACACTCGACTCTTAATGTATAAATATATTTTTCCTCAATTTGCTTGGGGGTGCTGCAGCTCCGCAGTGTGTATGGACTAGCCGTTCCTGCCATTATACGTAAATGAAAAAATGTCCTAATTTTACTTAGAGCCATAGTTGAATTAAGTAATAATCAAGTGAAGGGATAATCTCTTTGTGTTTTTTTATTTTTATTTTTAAACAGTTCTACTTGCACCGCATTATATTATTACAAATATGTTTTCTTGATACACTTGTATCTGATGTATCCTAAAATTGGTTGCTATATTGGATACTTACATCTATTTTTCTTTGGAAAAATTGAAAATATTGAAAGATTTTTGACCATAAAAAACACCGTTATGATGTCCTCGGTCTCTTCATATTTACCTGACATGACCCAAGGGATTTGCTGATAAAAACATGAGACGTTTTCCCATCATTATGGAGGGAGATAAGAATATTATGTAATCGCCTTATACAAAAAAAAATAGGTTGTAAATATGCTTTAAAGAATGAGGAAATCTCTGAAAAATTCAACTAAATTGAATAAGAAAGTAAAACTACAGTGAAACCCTGTTTTAATTTTACAAACTTGTTTTACATTAGTACCCCGTTTTTAACCTCAAATCTACGTAAGTATCTTGATATTAGGAAAAATGAATAAAAATCTTCAGAGAAAATTTTATTTTAAATTTCACGTTGTTTTTATCAAAGCTCGTACATACATATCAATAATAAAAATTACTCCATATTTTAAGTAAATATAATTAAGCCATTTGACATTTCTTGAAAATAATGGTGCTATTAATTTTAATAAATTATCTTAATATAAGGCATCGCAGATAATCACCATCAATTTTGAATCATTTTTATATTAATGTGAAATATTTAATTTCGCTAGCTTTAAAATTAAATTGCCTAGATAATATTCCATTACCATTTTTTATTATGTTTCATTAATAAAATAATAAATTTAAAATTAAAATAATTCATTTCTAAATCCAAAAAAATGTATATATAAGTATGTATTTAACTATAACTACTTATTACATTTTAAACAATTTATTATTATTAAAACAATTATAATGATAGTAATGTAAATAAAATATATTAATTTAAATGAATTTATAACTGTTGCCATTTTATCTAAATAGTTTCTTTAATTTTTCAAATAAACCAGCTTTCGAGCGAAATTTCTGTTTATTCGACAATTATTTATTCCATTAATTTATCATTTTAATTTTTAATAGCAAATTAAAAAAGTTTCAAGCGGTTTGGGTCAGAAATTTTAGAAAATATATAAACGTGAGTACTAAATTGGTCAGCAGACCCTCGCCGGCCCAGAACTGTTTTTGATGAGTTGTGGCCAATCTGGAGCATGGGTTATATATAAATATATGGATGTGAAAAATTAACCCTTTAGATGCCACGATTATTTTTTGTGAACTTGCCAGAATTTCCGTGATTCTGACATAAAAAAATATAGTAAAACGCGTTTTCGTCCCCGACTTGATTGCTTGCGAGGGCTTCATTGTTACCAAAGGAGACATTTTTTTAATGAAATTATACCTGCAATGGGGAAATCCCTATTATCGAATACGATGCAATGATTATAGACCAGCTAGCCAGGGAGAGGAAACAATTTTGTTTACAAATAGGGCTATATAATTCGCATAATGATAATCAGCTGCGGTTTATTAGTGCACGATCACTTTAACTGATATCTATGTTAAATTCATTTTTAGTAATTTTGGCAAAGACTTTATTGCTTGGGGTATTTGCTAATTGAGTTCTCACAGAATGAATAGGCTCGTAGGTCCTCTATCGAGATCAGCTGCAGGAAGCTACTAGTTTGTTTCAAACCCAGGCAAATATAAGTAAATAGCAAGATGCATCTGAGTGCAACGACAATATCGTCGATAAAAATGTTACATACCCCTAAAGCAATACCCTGTAAGTTCTTTAAGATGCAACACATACCGTTCAAAACGTACTGCGTACTTTGATTAATTAACGATGCTTAGCCGCCGTTTGGGCAATACTAGGTAAACAACAAAAGACGATTACTTTTTAATAAAATCTAGTTAATACTTAATTTTATTATTTTTCGTATAAAATATATTATTTGAAACTAATTTTATATAAAATTTGGTGGCCGTGGGTGTGGTAAGCCACAGAAGCGATAATTCCGGTCGGGCTCGACTTGTAGACATTCTTTGTTTGAAACAAACGAGTTGTGATTTCCAAAGGACGTGCCACAGTTTCTGTTACATTTCGATTGTTCGCTCTGCGAGGCCGTAGCAATTAATGCTTTTGATAGAAATTGAATTACAACCAAAGTCAAAAACGTGCTCACTTTCAATTAAAAAAGTTTTTGATTACCTTAATTAAATATTATCGCGTAAACCTCAAAAAACAACTCAGTTACCTGACCCGCTCGTTAAAATCGCTCGTTTTAAATACTTGACGCCGAATAAAAGTTGCGCGAAAGAAAAACCGCGCTTTATGTAGACGCCCATTATTTTATTCAATGTCGCCGTGAAAATATTTTCAGGTATTTTTATCTTTTATAATAACGTTTGGGGAAAACAATTTAACTTCATATCCTGGAGGATACCTCGTGTCTGAAACAGATTGGGGAAGCTTCAACAATGACACAGCAGAAAACTTTAAGATTAACTTCTGATTGCACACATGTTCTAGAATAAGAACAGGATTATCTGGCATCATGAAAAATATTTTCATTTCACCATATAAGGAACAAATCTATAAACCTGTCCATTTCCACTGTTATTATAAAAAGATGTTTAAAATTATTATATGTCAACGCTTTTCTATATTAGTCGAATATAGTCTAATACCCATTATCGTGTACAACTGGATAATAAAATACTGTCACATAATGACAACTTAACTGAGCTATGAACGTTTGATTTGTGGTATAAAAGTTTAAAGAATGTTTTGGATCAATAATTCCCAATAGGAGAGGAGACGTTCAACAGCCTTCTCCTGGAAAATACTTATAAATAGCGTTAAATTATTATTTGAATTTATTAAGTCATTATTAGTAAATAAAACCACATAATATAAATATTTTTAATACATATTGAATTATCAACTATAGATCAAACATCAAAGTTTTTCGCATTATAAATTGTTTTAATAAATGAAATTATGAGAAGTCTATTAAACGTCAAAATTTTCTCACTGCGCGGCTTACACTGACAAAACGCGGCTCGCGTGACAAAAGTCACATAGTGTCAGTGGCGCGCCACGCCAATAAGAACAATCATTTTATAAGAAAAGAATTAAGTTTTACTCGATTATTTTGTTTTAATTAATATTTAACATTTTAAAATTATTACTCAATAGGCGTACCTAATCTTCCGGCGCCTGTGTGCGCCGCACAATCCGGCCATATGGACGGCGCGCTCCTGCATAGTGTCATGTCTTGTAGGTAACTACAATATGTATAAATATAATTACGTATATTTTCTTTTTGAAAGAAACGGTTCTTTTTCTTACACGAAATTGTTATTTTTTAGACATACATAAAAAAATTCTCACTGTGCGGCTTATTTTCATACTTTATGTTATCAGTGGGTATATTGATTGATAAAATTTATTATGGTCTCATAGAATATTTTTAACACTTCTAAATGTATTTTTTATAAAATCTCTTATTTTATCTGACGGAAATAATTATTTCAACTTCAAAACCCCCTTATTGTAATAATGAAAATCGCTAAATATTTGTAAATAATTACCGAGTGTACCCCAGACGTAAGTCATAATGGACAGTTCTCATTTATAATAAGAGAATATTTTTTTTCACGTTACATTTTATTATATTGTAATCTAAAACCAGTTTAATGGATTGTAGGTAACATGCACATTTTTTAATAATGTAAGTGAATCGCAAGTGAGCTAAGTTAAGTAGTCGGATAGGTGTCGAAGAAAACTACGAATACAGGGAATTCTTTATAACATTGGTCAGGGGGTATATAAAAAGAAGATCTATTATCTTATAATTAATATATATGTAGGTAGTTTAGCGCATTGTTTAATGCAATTGAAATAATATTAAAACTAAGCAGTGTCGTGGTTTGACACTGGGGGGAATATTAGTTTGAGAGATTAATTTCCCTTGCATCTTTACAATCTTTATATAGGAGAATGGCGCTTTGGAATATTTATGTTATGCCGTCCATCCATCGTAGTCAAAATAAATAAAAATAAAAAGTTATATATTTTTTAATAATGATTATACCGAGAATATTTTGCATTATACCGAGAAAATCCACCGCTCGGCACCGATTATATATTATATTTGATATTTATACGGGATAAAAGGTTACATATATCTGAACTCGACTGTAATGTCTCTGAAGTATTGATTTGCTTCAGCTGTCAGAACATCGCCGCTTTAGATAGTGTAGTCATAGGAAGAAAAAAAATACAATTGGAAGATTAAACCCTTTTCTAGTCGCCTAAGAAGGATTACGTTTTTAAGGCTCACGCTAGCAAGAAAGGCTTTCACAGTTGGCGCCTAAGGCGAAGGCGTAACGACCAGGGCGTGTCCACGGCTAATGGACGCCGGTGCCTTCGAGAACCGCATTTTATTATTTTTGCCACATTTCACTGTCCGTTTTCATTCGAATTCCTTGATACAATATTATGACACTAGTGCGGAATTAATATCACGGAGAAAATTACTTCTCCAGCGCGAAAACTGATTCAAAATGTTACGGGTTCGCCGTGTTATGTGAACTGTGAAAGTTCAACCCTCGCTGTTTGTTTCAAACTAGATTTGTCCGAGAAAACTGTGCATTTTCCAATACCTCTTGCATGTAAAGTGAAACATTTTGCAATTTAATTAAATAAATATATGCAACTTCCATTGAAACAACGTATGAATTGTATGAAATAACACGCACCTTGCAACGTTATTGCTTTATTATAATAATAGTAATAAAAAATAAAGTGTGCAGGGCCGTTTTATAAATTTCGATATCGTATTTATATTGCCGTTTCACTATTTTGAGAATAAATACATTTATTCATACAGCAATAGAACATTACCGACCTATAAAAATATACATTTTATTACAAAAAAATACGCAAGTAGAGAAACCCTCCGTATTTTATGACTTTCGACTTTACAATACATAATATAATGCTCTACCTTCATGTGGTCGTTTCATAAGAACACTGGTAATAAAAAAAGTAGAAAAAAAACTTTTTAATTTTCAAAGTTCACTTATAACGGTAGACTTTCGGGCATATTTTACACTAATGAAATTTCCAACAAAAGTATCATAATGATTTTTTTTTTTTGGGAACGTTTGATGATATATTATGGGGATGAATTCAATCCCGAACGCGCAGCTTATTTTAAATCTTATTATAATATTGCAATTAAATGTTAATTGTGATTAAACGTGTCATAATTTTGTATTTATATATAGATATCGGTGGATCTAGAAACTTCAAAGTTAATTCGTATTTGCTCGTCGTTTCAATATAAAATTTGCAAACAATAAAGTAGAATTTCATTAAGTCTCAATTATACAATTTCATTTCGCTCTCTGCTAATGCTGATATGTAATTCTCTTTTGTATAAAAATTCCTGCTGTCGTGCAAACACGGAAAGGAGAATTTCAGCTTTGTTTCAGTTTGTGAAATGCTCCACTTTTCGTAAAATTTGGTTCACATGTTATCCACCAAAGTGCATTAAAGCAGAATATATATATTGTATGAAAAATATATTTGTGTTTATGTACGCTTCATCCTTTTATAGTGTATTTATATAAAGTTTATGATATAAACTTGTTGCTTTATTTTTAACTACATATTAAGCATCGTGTTAAATTCTATGAATGCGAATTTTAAATTTATTATAGAGTCGTTTTTGTAGTTTTTTTATAACACTACATTATCTATAGATAACAAGTCGATTATTGTAATTAAATAATAAACTTTAAATAAAAAAATAAGCCCTACTTATATTCATTATTAACATTTATATTCATGCATAGGGTATAGCAGACTAGGACTTAAAGTTTCAGAGATTAAGATTAGAAGGCATAATACGTATATTTTGTTAAATAAGTTTATTCACCCTGTCTACGCTTTATCGACTCACGTGAACTTATTTTTTCTTAGTAGCTCATCAAGTCCATCATTACATTGAGCAAATATTGATTTTATATAATATTTATTAGAAAACTGGCCTAAAAATTATTGAACATATTTTTATAAGCGCATAAATATTATTTAACAGTTTTTCATATACTTGTAAAAAACATAGATAAAAACTAGGTATACAATTTAATCAAAACATATTTAGCAGTATTATAATTAAATTCAATCAAAACATAATACATAATGGTATTATAATTAAAACTATAAATATATGTATTTATATTTATTGATAATACATATTTTTTATTTATAATTAAAAAAGGACGAATGTTACCTCTAATTAAAAATATATTAAACTGAATTGCATTTATTATAAATATATTTTTTTAATGAATTAGAAATGACACGTGTCTAGATTTTATTCGTAAAGGGTAGTAGAGATTGTTTTCCTAAAATTGGACTTAATTCGTTTATTTAAAGATTCCAAAGCACTATTCACCCATATAATGACTCGATACAGATACAAGAGAAATGAGTCTCTTACACTAATATCCCCCCCAGTGTCAAATCACGACACTGGGTAATTTTATTATTATTTCAGTTGGATTGAAATTTATATTATTTATTTCAACTAATAAAACTAATTAGTTCTAACGTGCCAACTACCTATATGAATATTTTTATAACCTTGCGGAGGTAATGGGTCTCTTTCACTAACATAACCCCTGGCCAGTGATATAAAGAATTCGTCGGACACCTATCGGACTACTAACTTAGCTCATTGGTGGTTAGCTTACATTATCAAAATAATACGCAAGTTACCTACAAGCCGTAACACTGATTGATATGATGGAAAAAGTGATACATTGCACAACAAATTTTCTATCGTAAGAGTGTATTTATGTATACTTTTTTTACAGAGCCAAGAGGTATCGTGGCTCTGTTCATTTGAGATGAGAATCTACGATGAAATATAAATATAGGTCTGTCTATGAACAAATATTTACTCGCTTTCTTTTGAACGTTGTTTCTACTTGAAAAATACACGGCCATGTCATGTCTCATTACTTTTGTGCTAGGTTTTTTTTGTTGCAAGACATTCAAATTCGTCGTATGTGTGAGCGAACTGGGTGGCGATGAATAATAGATGGAGCCAGTAGTCGCCGCGATAAGAGCAGAGCAGCAGGTCTCATTCAGAATGCTCATTGATAGCCAGAGCGAACAATGCTGGTCCGTGTGAGCCATTCGTATCCCGGTGAACTGCCGCCGACATCAGCCAGCATTCCCCGAATACCCCCAGACACTCCCCGGGCTCTCCCGCCGAGTGATATTTCAATATCAGCTCCCTCCGCCGACAAAAAGGAACTGACGCCGTAAATTACAAACGAACTCAAAAATTTCACGGCGAAATGCATTATTACCGATTTGGATTCAAAAATTCTAGCCGCATACCTCCGCGAGTTGAGCTTTGTTGCGGAAATTTAGCGTTAAATTAATGGGTGATAAAGGGCAGTTATGGACATTGACCCTTAGCACCGTGCCGGGGTAAAATGACTTTTCGACAGAAATATGGCTTTCGCAAGCTAGGTTAACGTTTATGCCATTCATAAAAGGAAATTATTAAGATACATAGTGATACTTTGCTCGAGATACATACGTATCCCGCAATATACACCTTTATATCCATTTAAGCTCAATACAGTACACGATAAAGACGTATAAGGAACAATCATAAAAGATTTTTTTATATATATATTTTAAGAAATGTTGAACATAAAAAATGTGAACATGTATGTTTGTATATATATATATCTCTATGTAAGATATGCATATGTCTCAATACTGTCGCTCCTCTTCATTCTTTCTAAAATTTCCCGTGATAAAAGGATTGCTAATCTATATTATCCCTTGTGGGAATGAATACCGAATACCTACTCGCTTGGACACAGGGGGTAAAATCGGAAGGGTAAAATCGGAAGGGTAAAATCTAATAGCAATAGCCAAAGAAGGAAAAACTCTTTAAAAAACCGTATACCAAGACGGTTTAGGTCTCCGCGGTATGGACACAAAAATAGTCCTCACGTTACTTATGAAAATTACGTTCCTTTCACCTTGACTACCATTCGAAAGTCTGGTGAGTTCCAAAGGTACGCAAAGCGAGTGTCTCGTGGCTGACAATTGATGAGGATATTCACATATAAAATTTTATTTAACAAAGTATTTTTTTAAAATTAGTTCATTGCTTTTATTATACATGATAAACCTGGAATATCTTTTTCTAGATATTCAGATAATTTTCGTAATAAATATTTTATTTAATGAAATTTTGAAACTTTGGATTAGATAAAAATAAATAAAAATAAGGCGTTTCCGACAACAAATAGGAAAAAAATTGAAAAGACGTTAAAGATCATGTCCAGCTTGTTAATTAATAGGAAAAATGTATTCAATGTAATGACTTGTAGGTTGTCTGATATTATATATAATGTACAGATAACTCCCCTTTAACTTCAAGATAACAATTCAAGGGAGACGTTATAGAGGGTTGAGGTTTTCTAATTTTATTTTTTGATATGAAGGAAATCGGTAAATCGAACATTTTTTTTTTAATTTTTACGTGTTAACCAATGACTTGACTCGCGCGATGAGCGATATCCTTACGTATTTTGGCTGACGTAATTTTCCCGAAAACTTGCGGGCAAGGCAGATCAACGCGACATTTTATTAATTAATTTAAAAAAAATATAAAATATTTTTATGAAAATTCTT
Source organism: Philopotamus ludificatus (assembly GCA_022495035.1). Classification (NCBI taxonomy): domain Eukaryota; kingdom Metazoa; phylum Arthropoda; class Insecta; order Trichoptera; family Philopotamidae; genus Philopotamus; species Philopotamus ludificatus. Next base: position 56,473 of record JAGXCT010034432.1, read on the forward strand.
ATAAGCGTTTTAAAAAAAAATACGTTATAGGGGGATTCGACGTTATAGGAAAAACCCGCCGGAAACGTTTTAGGGGTAGCGTTATAAGTAGAGACACGTATTTTAGCATCTATTTTTTTAAAAAAATAGCGTTTAAAATGACAAATTTTAGCATTTATTTCGCGTTTATTTCTTAATTGCAAATTTGAAGTTAAAAATTCTGAATTTACGCCATATTTTTTAAGCAGTATACAATATTGAGTATAAAACATTTAGAATTAAATATAAAATTCAAGAATACGCCGATTAAAATTATATAATGATTCACGACCAGTTGTCGGTAAAACCATTATGTAATTATTATTATGTGCTATGTGAACTAATCGTGGTCGTCGTGCTAAAAAAAACCGTTTCTGCGTCAACTGTTGCAGGACACTTGGAATTGATTGAGGGGCATTTGCCGTTCTTGGTGGTTTTCATCTGCTTTGCAAGTAAAGGTTGAAAGTCTCAGCTTTTGCCCACTTTTAATATTACATGATAAATTATTAAAAAATGTAAGATACCTCTAAACGTTGAGTGGTTGTTAATGTTGTAAACAAAGTGAAGTTTCTTATTACCGATATCGTTTCATCAATTTTAAAGTACATCACTTCCACTTCATGCAGGTTGAACAGATGATTTAATTTCGCAAAAACACATTCGTTTCATTTATATTTAAATGTGACTCAAGGTTGCAATAAGCTTTTACGACTCAACTTAAAGAATATCTATTGATTCCTAATTTGGGTAAAAAAACAATTCGATATAACGCAAAAGTACCAAGCTTCCCTTAGGTTTCCACAAGGCAAGAATGCACCCACCTAGAAGTTTTAAACCAGAGATTTTTTCTTCCATATTTATATCAAATTAGTGTCAGATTTATCGCATATCTCTCTTACAAATTTACATTGAATTTTTAATGTATTTGTATCTTTTGCTACACTTTTTATATCACAAAACAAGTACCAACCTAAGTATGTGGCATCATAGACAATATACAAGAGTTGACCATTATATCGCATTTATCGCTTCTATCGCTTCTATGTCGCATTTATCGCAAAATGCGATAATCACGTATCTCTAGTTATAAGGGTATACATAATAGGGGGGTTTACTGTATTATTTTTAATTAATCGCGACTGAGCTAAGACATTATCCTGATAAATTGACCTTTCAGCAAAATCTTTGAATTTTGGGAATTCTTTATGACATTCCTTCCTTATCTTTATTAACAAAGGCCCCCGGGCCAATCGGACATGCTGACCTAGTAGCTAATTTTGGGCTAAACCTAGGGCTTTTTGAGTGTTTGGCTAAACCCACAAAAGCGAGTGTAAACCTTTCACAAACACTGGCAAAGCGTTCGGAAGACGGGTCAGACAAGGATACCTTTTTACGCGTGGACCTGATGGCCCATCCGTCTCTTTCATGATTTCTTGTTTAATATATGGATTATGTTATGTTTTCTTTTAGATTGAGTTTTATTCTTACCCCGACCTCGTCATAATGACGAAGTCTCCCTGTAGCGCTCCTCCGGATCGCGACTTAAGGAACACCAGTTTTGGTTAATCTCCATGGGCCCTGAGCTCAGCTGTGAACGCGCGGATTGTAACAATAATAATCGGACTTGGGTAGAGCCGATTCGTATTTAATTTCCCGTCTGCTAGGATGCTAAGGGTATCTATCGAAGCACACACGTCACTGAATTGGCCTGGATAGCGGCCTGGCTCCTTATAGTTTCGTAGAATCTACGGAATCTAGATTGCCCCCAACCGCGATCGCGACCACGTCCGATACCGATACGCGATGAAGATTTAGTAATTTTTTTTAAATTATATACCATTCCACCCTTTATATCATCTATAGCACGTTAAACAAAAAAATGAATGCCCACAAAATATTTGGTCCCAATTTACATGAAAATGGGCAATGCCGGCTGATGTGGAGAATAATTCATCAATCACTTAAATAACATCAAAGACGTGCTGGAAACATCTCTCACGCTTTAAAGTGGAACAATGCTGATACATACATATGGTATGGTACATGGTCATATACCATAACACGTGTTTCCTTCCGCCCTCGCCCCGCTCCCCTCGCCCGCATTTCGTTTCACGACGACGGCGGAACTTTTCATCCGTCCATACATACAGGCTCTTATAATTTGTACCCGCGACACCTTTACTTAACTTTGGGCATTTATCACCCCGGTCACGTGGGTGTTCCGAGTCCATTCATCCGTGTACCCCAGAGCCGGGGTCCACATGACCTCGCCGGGGCCAAGTTTTTCCTCCAAATGATCACTAAAAATTCGCGACGCCATTCAGGTGGACCCTCTTTAAAACTGCTTCGGAAAAAAATATAAAAAAAATACATAAAACGCTGGAAAAAAATTAACCCAACGCTGAAATATTAATCTCGCCGGGAATTTCTATTAAGCTCAAAAATTAATGCACACGTTTAAGGGTAATTTTTTGAATTATAGCTTCTGGCCGACCGGTAATAATTTATTACGCTCGGTGTCACACTTTGAACTTTTTTTAATTCGTTAAAAATTATAAAGTAATTAAAGAATTAAATCAAATAACTCTTTAAAAAGAATTTTGTGTTTTTCGCATTTATCATTTAGCGAAAAATTAGGTCCGGGGCTTAATGCGAATACGCAACGTAATTGAAAGGCACGTTTGAATTGCTCTAATTATATTCGTAAAAATACGAACATTTCAGTTGCTAGAGTATTAATTCTACGAAGAGATTTTCCATTGAAATACGCCCAACTTTCACACACATTTCATTTGTTCTATGTTTCACTATGCCGGGCACGTCCATCACGCTGAGATCAGATGAGAGATTAAGGAAATATGAGAATTCAAGAAAAGGGTTTACGATTTTATCTAAACAACATTACAGAGAGGACCTTTCCGAGTGATAATCACATCTCGCCTCTAGACACATCACCCTTGTCCAATTCATTAAAATCTTGCGCAGGCACTAATGTGATTGTATAAAGAATCCCCCAGACTAAATTAGATATATCGCGAAAGCATCTAATAATTACAGTCTAAACTTAGTTAAATTAATTTTGCATTATGTACATTATATACCGAATCCAATATGACAAGTGTATAAAGCGCAAATATGAAGTTCCCGATGTATCCGAAGTGTTGTCGAGAACTACGCTCAACATTCAAACCTAATTCAAAATTCTGTGTATATTATGCGTAATAGTTCGCTAACTAACGCTAAATTTAATTTGTATTCGATGATTATGTTTTAAAAAAATATTGCGTAATATAGCGAAATATGAAATATCTAAATTTTAGCTAAAGCCGACGTAGATAAAACAAGATTTATAATGACGCAGTCTAATCTTTATATAAAAGATTATATAAAGCAGACAAATTAGGCCTTTAAATCTGTATTATAATTTGCGAATACAGTGAAACCCCGTTTTTACGTACCCGGATTTCACGTTTTATCGCTATTTGCGTTTAATTTTTACAGTCCCGTTTTATTTTAGTACATTTAGCCTTTACGTTTTTTATTTCTCTCAATTTAAGTTTGAAACATTTTATATTCTTATAAGTTTTGAAACATATTTCAATAAATGCCCGTCGTTTTTAAATGTTAAAAAATTATCTTATCCCTAGATATATGCCCTGCTCATCCTACAAATTTAACACTGAGGAATATAAAATTAGCATCTTTTTCTTCAAACTGTACTAGTGAACTAAATTACTATCGCAAAAATCTGGTACAAATATTATTATCAAAATTAGAACGACGAGAAAAAAACAAAATGAGCCACAACTGGATATCCTGAAGAGGAGGATCCTGAGACTAATATTTGGAGCCGTATTCGACGAGAGGGAATAGTGTAGTGACTCCGGTCAAGGATGCGGGACAGTAAGCCGCCGAAAAGGCTTATGGTTAAAGTCTTTCCATCCCCGAAGGAAAGGAAAACCAAGACTGAGGTAGTTGGACTGTGTACAGAAGGATACTGCAACATTGAAACTTACCGGAAGAAGGAGCGACGTAGCGGCACACCGGATGTTGGAGAAGGGAGAAGGGTGATGAATGAAGAAGGGTGGTGGATGAAGCTAGGGCTCCACAATAGGGCTGTTGCGCCTAAAATCTGAAGTTATGGATATCGATTATATAGTAGACGACATCCTACTCTGTGCAATGAGTCCACCTCCTCGTAGTGCCAGAGGCAAGTAAGTACTTGATATGTCGGGGGGCACCCTAGAGCAAACCCCCGCGAGTTGATCTGCCAGGCTGGTCACTGCGGCTCTGGGTTCGGAAAATAACGATGGACAGAGCGTCGTTGAGCTCTTTGTCTATTATCCGTGTGGGATGCGCAACCGACCCCTCACTCAACCTCCGTTTTCAGATGATGAAAGGGGCATGCTATCTAATGCAAATGCAATTGTCGACAGCATGGCAACAGCATCCCGCGTTGGGACATTCTTAACGTTGGAGTTAGGAATGGAGTGTGCGGAATTAGCAACTCTGCACAATTCTGTCCTTTTCGCAAACAGCGAGGATAGCAGGGAGTGAATCGATCCCTCATTCCGTGACGTGAAGCCGATGCATCATGCAAGTGTACATGCGGATCAGGTGTGGGGTCACTTCTGACCTTACAGGGTCCTCCTTCTTCCTGGTTTACCAAGTCAGTCCCCGCATGTGGTGAGTTTGGTGTGTCCTAACGTAAATCCCCTCTTATTATATAGTGGACAGTCACATCCACGAAATCTTACACGGCGAAGAATTATCTGATGAAGATGAGGTAATAATCCACCCAATTCCAACACAAGGAGCTGCAATGAGGCATATTGAGGGCCTCATAAACTATTTTAATAGCAATGAAAACGTACAAGATAAAATATTCTTATCGATTTATAAGATCGAGAGAGTTGTAAACCAAGACAAAAATATGTACCAAACTAATTTATTTATCTTTATATCGTTTTTTTTTATAGGTTTCTTCAAAAACGTAAGAACGGGGTTTCACTGTATATAATTTTGATATGTAGGCGTATAATTTTCCGCGACGCAGATTTTCCAGCTGTCGTCTGCGGTGTGATTTTTTCGCCGCGTTGATGCGAAAATTCACACTGAAATAATCAAATGCCACGTATTCAATTTAAATTTAAGAACGTATTACTTTACACGTCGCATAAAGTCGCATTTGAATATGAAACAAAAAGCTAATGGAATATATATATATTGTGGCTTTAGTTGTATTAACTTTCGATTATCTCGAGGCCCCGAAAGTAATTTCAAATATAATTATCAAAGTTTGACATTAGAATAAAACTAAACTTAGTTCGGCGTCAATTAAAGATTATTGTATTATCTGCGGGTTAAGCGAGCGATTTTCCTTTATTATTTATTCGCCATTAATATGTGTGTGTTTGATTTCGCACAATGTATCATTTCGCCTGTACTAATGCGACTCTGCCGTGCGAGCCCAGGGCCGCACTGGGCGCGAAGGTATCCGTGAAGGAAGTGCCCGCATTGTGGATCCGTGATAAATGACAATCCGGCCCTGTACACCGCTGTATAGCGGTGCATAGACGTATATAAGTGCAAACATAACCGCCATTGTGCCGCAAATGCCACAATCGCGTGATTAATTGGTTTCTGATACTGATGCCGACTGGACTCGCTGCCGCAAATACCTGGGCTAATTGATATGACAATGTGACCGTGCATGATATGTCATCGTGGCGGGGTGCAATAATATTGACAGATTCGCAATCGACACTCACAGCTCGCGATATATTGCCTATACTTGGATGCGTGTTACAAGAAGACAACTACAGCATTTTTTTTTATAAAAACTAACTATGGATAAGTGGTAAACACAAGTCAATATACAGTGATACCTGACAACATGAAATCTGTGGTTCTTTTATTTATCGTTTTTTTTCAGTCCTGGCGAATCCGGCACAAAAATTTCGGAGAGTCACTTGAACAACAATGGATCGAGGTTCTAATGTACGTATATCTCCGGTCATATGGTTCCACAAAAAGTCGTATATTACAAATCGGTGTTATATAAAACATAAAGTTCATACACAATTAGGGAGGGCGTTCAGATTATTAATATTTATTTATTTATCATACAAAAATATAATGCGTGATTTGCATTAAAGGTTAACCCAGGTCGACAATCACGCATAACATGGCGAAATGGCAATATTGAACATCAAATATATCTACATATTCGGCCAAGTGGTTGAGCAGAGTAACAGCTCTGGTTACCGGAGAGTTTCTGAGAGCACCTGTCCTCACATTCGGCGAAAGAAAAAGCACACCTAAACGAGCTCAATGGTAATGAAATGGAGGCACAGTACAAGGAGGTTAAGTACTGCCCCATCCAACAGTTTGAAGAAGTGCTTTGCCAAGTAAATCAACCTTTTTTCTCGAGGGTAACATACCCTAGATAACCCTGTAACCCTGCGCTGGGGCATAACCTCGAGTAGAGTCCAAATTTCCTCATGTATCTCTACATGAGGAAATTAAAAATCTTTAAAATTTCTTCTGGACTTTCTCTAGCCTGTGGATATTTGAAGCGTCATATGACACCTATACGATAGATCCTGATTCAAGTAAACTCCCATAAAGATCAAGTGAGACGTGGAAAAATATATATCGAAGAATTCGAGCCGTTATTCTTGTCGGTGGTCGAAATCCAAACACAGCTTAGAAACACATGACATATGACACATTCATTGTTACACGGGATTAATGAATTAAGACCAGTTACGTATATATAATGTTACCGGAGAGTTTCCGAGAGCACCTGTCCTCACATTTGACGAAAGAAAAAGCACAGGTAAACGAGCTCGATGGTAGTATGAGGATTATGTACTGCATCTTGAAGAAGTGGTTTGTAAAGTAAAAAAAACATCTTTTCTTGAGGGTTACATACCCCAGGCAGCCTTGTACACTTGTAAAGATATCTTAGAAATTTCTTCTGGATTTTCTTTAATCTGAGGGAATTCGAGGCATCATAAGGCGCCCATAAAATGGAATCTGATGTATCGTATATCATTCGTATAAGTAAGTATGAATAATATTTTTTTTTCCAATACACAAAATACAATTATATATTTAGATAATATAGATAATCCATCTCCAAAATGATTTCTACGAACCCTCAAAGGTCCATATCGAGAAGATAAAAAATGGGGGTTTAATCATGAATTGGAGCCAATTTAGGCTCGATTACGTGCAAAACTTAAGTTGCAGTTTATAATATGTTTCTTACAATTCTGCCTACAAGAAAGCTTTTCCATCTTCATACCACGTAGAAAGGGGCTATAGCTAAGTTGCCAATCTTTATACGAAAAGAAGACATTTTATGATGCAAGACCTCCGACATTTAGGGACTCGTGGCTCATTTTATAAAAAAAATTAAGGCAATATTTTTAGTTTTTCTGAAAAAAAAAACTATTTGTAACGCTACGATAGGCTAATATAAATGAAGAAAGCGAAAAACTTATGTAAATTTTGTTATTTTTACATTTTTTATATTAATGTTAATATTTATTAGTTAATAATATGCTCGAATAGTTTTAAAAACCATTCATTGAATTATATTAATTTAAAAATTAAAAATAATATTTGAAGTATTTTATAAGGCAATTAATTTAAAAATAGATTCTGAAAATCCATACCATGTTCACGGAGTGACAATATTAACTCAATACGTATAATAATATTCCTTTAAAATTTCAAGGAAGGACGTAACATCCTTCCTCTTATTCGCTCATCTAGAAACAATGTTATTATTCATTTACCATATAAATTAAATATAAATAAAAATATTCAGCATTATGATATTATATAATATATTAAATTTTCTTCCGCTTTGATAATTAAAATAGGAATTAGCAGTTTCAATTAAACGGTATTGAATCGGCCCATTTAATTAACACAATCTTAAAAGATAAATTGTTTCCACAATAAATATCCAGTAACGAAGCAGCAAACAGACACATAAATTATGTACAAATAAGCTTGATGTTTAAATTTTGAAGTTTGAAACAAACGTTCTGAAACATCTCAAGAGTGTCTTGAATATTAATTATTGTTCATTATGTTGTTTGAGCGAGATACCACAACTATTTCTCATTATCTTTGAACGTATGAGCACTTTAACTACACTAATTAATAAGGTTTTGATCACCACCGGCAAATTTATGAGAAATACTTTCGAACAAATCGAATTCGTCGATCAATTATTGTTCGCAATATATTCGCGAAATAAATACGGAAACTTGCCGAGTAATTTTGCGCTGAGCAAAGATTTAATGCTACAGACGAGACTGTGGATCCTCCTTGTGTTGCGACATGTGGCCGATATTTTATACCAATTTCGGTGATCGATAGACCCGAACGAATATATGTTTTCCTGCTTAAACTTCACAAAGTTGTCCTTGTCCTCCTTTTTTTCCTATCGTTTTTTCCGACATATTTCCGTTTAATGATTCAGCGTGGCGTGATTTGTTGAAGCAGTCGCTTTTTGTGACCTATAATTGATAGAAAACATTTGTTTCCACTATTCGGGGTTAATGGTGTAAAAAAAAGCGGTCATTAATGTCACTGAAAAATATTTCTCTATGTCTTTATTGCTTTGCGATACAGCCTTCACAATTCGAGCATGAAATTGTAATTATTTTGCGAGCCACTTCTTTACATTTGGTCGCATTTGCTATACAAAAACGATCGAGGCCCTAAATTAGTCCCACGGTTCCAGATGGTATCAGCCCAATTTAAAGTTTAATCCACCCCTGTGAAAGGGGTGACTTGGAAAATGACCGTTAGTTAATCTGACGACCCACCTTTACGGGCACCCCCGATAAGCTACATCTGCTTGCATCCGACCCTGCATATTTCAAATGCTAATTTCGCACTGATTCTATTGGAAAATGTCAATATATTTCTAATATTAGACAAACCCATGTTATCTATTTAGATAATAATATTAAACTCTATAAATTAAATTTACTCATAATATATTAGGTTGAGTCATAAATACCTTTCGATTCAGGTAGACTGTTTGTTTACTTGTGTGATAAAAAATCGGATGTTATTTATGACTCAACGTAATATATCACATGAAATTCATTCAATTATTTAGAAAACGTACAACGAATTGAAAAATTCTGGTAAAATACGAATAAATGTGCAAGAATTTTGTGATTAAACATTACATAAAAAAGTGTTTATTTAGCAAGCTGTCTGAAAATAAACGCATCCGTTTACTTAGGATGGCGAAAATTTGCTTAAAATATTTGGTGGTAAATTAAATCCAACATTACGTTTTGAGAAAATCTATTTATATTCTTAAATTAATAATGTAGCACGATCTGTACACGAGTACATTTAGTTGCTTTTATCTTGTATATTTTTTAGTGCGATCCTCTTTTTTAAGCTAAGGATATACGCAGGCATGTTTTAAAAATCAAAATTATTGATATATTTTTTACTTTGTCACCTTTCCATAATGTAGATTTTTTTTCTCAGCTGTGATGTCATTTATTTGAAGTGATTTTTAATTTTTGATTGTATAGAATTTTTTTTACTACGATGGATCATATTCTAAACGTGCAAAGGGAACGAGTCACTTACACTTATATTCCCCCCAGTGTCAAACCACGACACTCTGTAATTTATAATATTGTTTTAATTGGAATAAAATTGAAATTATTTGTCCATAAATATTAAATTAATGAAGGATAGACGACAATAAATTAATTAATTCCATTGCGCCGAATACCTACATAAATATTTTATAACCGTTTAGAGGTAATGGGTCTCTTATATACCCCCTGACAAGTGTTATAAAGAATTCCCTGAATTTTTGTCGGACATTCGAGTACTCACTTAACTCAGTCGCGGTTAACTTATATTATCGAAATAATATTCATGTTACCTACAAACTATAATACTGGTTGATGATTTCCGATCACTTCGCTAGGCACTTACAAAGCGTAAATCAAGCATGGTATAATTCTCCACTTTCGCAGAAAACTCTTTCGAGCAGATCAGCCATTTCTTCTTTAATCGGAAATCGCTTCAATAGTGGCTCAGGCCATTTGTGTGGCCATTTTTTTGAGATCCAGATTATGTAACATATTTGGCACAGAAGCTCTTGTCCGTCTTCTCTCAGTTCTTTTCTCGAACAGATCAGATCGTTGTGTATTTTTACAGTTTCAGTCGTTTTCTCGGTATTAGTTTTCCCAAAAACAATTTTTCAAAAACCTTTGAGAAATTCAGTATCAGGCTTTTTGGTTTGTTGAGATCTTTGCCTTTTTTATAAATTTTAATGATCTTAGCTACTCTTCATCAATCCGGATAATATCTTAGTCCGAGTACAGCATTGAATGTGTATGTTATCGATTGTGTTCACTTTACTGGAGCTTTCTTAGACAGTTTTCCAGTAATGAGGTCATAGCTTGGAACCTTTTTTGAATTCAGATATTTTTTTTGTTATCGTTAGCATCTCATTTCATTTAAAATAATTTAGTTTTGGTCAAGAGACCTTAAAATTGATTGTGATATTTTATTTATATATGTACTTGTTAATATAACATAGTAAATATTATGTTTGGGGTTTTAAAATTCTCAATAAAATAAAATATAATGTTAAATTCATTCTTTGTTTAGTTTAAAACTAATCAAAAATAAATTTAACTAAGTTAATATTATAGTAACAGTTTTGAAGTTGGTCTTGCTTCCGATACTCGTGGCTCATTATAATTCGGATCGGATATTGAAATTTATTTTCCGTCTCAAAGGGTTAATATCGAATTCGCTCTGCAAATGCGATTTTAATGGTGCTCATCCCCGGATAACCCGAACGATATATGCACAGCCCGAGGGTTCGGAAATCAAACGGCAATTGGTTCGTAATGGGTCAATTGTTTCAGGAGACAGTCGAGTATTTACGGATGAAAATAACACCCAGACACTTGTTTTCCGGCGAAGCAAAAGTGGAAAAAAAAATACACGCCAAACACAATTTGGCTGATCTCATTCAAGATTTCTCACAAATCTCTGTACAAACATGACAAAGGAAAACAAGCATTATTTTGGTAGGGGGTGTGCGTGGCTGAGGATGTTATTGTGATCTCGAGCGGGGGTTTCAGAAATCGCTGTTTCCCCAATATGGGTTCCATAATTCTGACATAACGTGTGGAAACTTGAAATGAGCTGGCCGACAATGAGGTTTTCCGCCGAGATGATTTCCACGCATTATGAGACTATCGCCATACTAAATTGCATTATTCTGTCATGTGTCCAACTTAGTTTGCTACATTTAATATAAAATCCCTAAAAGATGTTTTTTATACTATTATAAAAAAATATGGTAATTGGAAAATAAATACTGAAGAAGCTGCATATGTTGTATTATGTAATACGAGAAATACAGTATTTGAGTAAACATGCAAAATTATTAAATAGATTTTAAATGGGATTTCCAAGAACAATAGCATTACGACCACTACTTACTTTAGACTAGTTTTCTACAATAATGTATTCCTGGACCATCGTACACTGGCCAAATTCATGAAATACCGTGCCATTAATATGTAACTCGTTTTGTATTTAAGCTAGAATTATGAAATCTGAAACAAACAAGGGTAAAGATATATCATTTTAAAACTAATAAATTCTTTGTTTAATATTTAATTATTTCTCATTTTCGTTATATTAATTAAAAGCTCTAATGACTATTTTAATACAAATTGTAAATGTTACAAACTTTTTTCATTTATCTAAAAAAGTCTGCAATTGTGTAAAAAATAAAAACAATAATATTTGCTTCTATTCGCTCCGTACTGGGTGCGATGTTTTTTATCGCTCGCATCCAGTACGATGTGCTGAGTGCGAGTAATACATGCTGCGAGAGCTGTCTGCAGCTTTTTAAAAATAGAATAATCCATTTTTTAAAAAATCGATGAAGAATTCATCAATATCTTGACTTTAAATACTTGGGGTCTCTGAGGGACCCCATTCGGATGACGCGATTGTTTTAAAGCCGGCGGGACGGATGGGTTACTGGTATATTTTTTTAATCTAATATTGCGAGACTCTCTGACATCGAAACACTTTCAGACAGTTGATTAATAGGCAATACTTCTTTATATATTAAAATACTTACTTCATGAATAAATATTTTGTGCACAGATGATGACATAAAATACAACATTTAGAAATCCAGCCAAGGTTTTAACATTTTTAATTATTTTTATTTTTAGTTGGAAAATATATAAACTTAATTGCTAACTACATTTTTAAAAATACTTGATATGCAATAAACCCTGCTATAACGCTCCTTGCTCTACCGCGGTTTTCTATAACGACATCGACATTCTCTCATATAACGCTCCTTCCTAGAACGATATTTTCAAGGTAAAATTCCAAATTTCGTAAATATAAATGCAATGCATTGCCGCTATAAATAAAGGTCTATGCCGGGGTGAGCAACCTTTTTTTACAACGGGCCATTTATACCCTAGTACCGTTGTAGTCGCACGTAAGAAAATTATACCAATACAAAAAAAATAAAGAGCTCAAAGCATCAAAGCACTAACAAAAATGTTCATGAAAATACTATAAAAAAAACGGCGAAAGATATATAAGAAAAAAGTTTATTTAATGAGAAATTACCATCTTCATCAATTAGTCTATAATATAGAGGACGATCATCATAACCTGCGCCGCAGCTTTCAAACATCATTTAACTGATTCGATGATCACTTTTAATTATTTTCTATTGGGGAAATAATTGTTCGCAAAACATAAGGTCTCCAAAAAAAAGTGTCATTATTTGCTTTGCACGAGTGCCCAATCGTGGAATTTTTTCTAATTCATGTAATTTTGATAGAAACTATGTATGTCAACACGTAAAAAATTTATTTCTTAAACCGTGTTATTCTTGCAAATCTATTAATTCCATTTGTAACTCATCTGGAACTGTTTCCACTTCTATAAATATTAAATGGTCAAGAAAATAAAACTAAGGCTTTCCTGATCTTAATATTTTAAACGCGACTGAAATTCCGTTATTAATTTTTTTCTAAATGCTGGGCATATTTTTGGTTTCTTAAGGATTTTTCATCTTAGATTAGTGTAAAATGTGACATAAGCGTTTGATAACAGATTGTTGTTCCAAATTTTTAGTTTTTTTCAAAAGCTATCAATTTTATTAAAACATGTTATGAATAAACTGGCCTTTCCCAATGCTTCTAAGACATTGGGTGTTTTGGTTATATCGACGAGGAAGGCAAAATCACACATCCATTCTTTATCTTCGAATTGGGAAATGGATATCTTTCATTTCCACAAACGATTGAATTTAATTTTTTTAAATCATATTAACTATTTTTAAGAACCTCTATTCAACCAACGAATTTCAGTTTTGTAAATTAAATCACCATACATTCACTTCAAATCATTAAAATCTCTTTAAATTGGCGGTGATTTAACGCTCGAGATTTAAGGAAATTAACAAGTTTTATTACAAGCGTGGTGACAACGTAACGCGTGAAATTAAATCATACAAATAAAGCACGATACTACCAAGCTCATCAATGATTTTAGCATCATTTTAAAAAAATAGTAAAAAATTAACAAGCCTAAGGTAAAATTAGGTTGCGGGACACTAGGAATTTTTAAAAGTCAAAATTGGTTTCACGAGAAAGCGTGGCGGGCCGCACGAAAGAGCCTCGCGGGCCGCATGCGGCCCGCGGGCCGCGGGTTGCTCACCCCTGGTCTATGCCCTTCATATATATTAGTAATAACATCCAAAATATCTACTAAATTTTGATTTTTTTTCATTAATTATTGCGACGCGTAAAGAACACGCGTACAGGGAGACGGCCTGCTGCAACTGAACCGAACTCCCCTGCATTTGCATATGCTCGCATCCGGTACAGAGCGAATAGAAACGCATATTGTTGTTTTTATATTTTTTTTCACATTTGCGGACAATAAAGGTCAATGATTATTTAAAACGAATATTCTTTAAACTTTTTTAGACAAATAACATTTAAGAAATCAAAAACTTGGGGTCCCAAATATACCCCATCGGCATGGCTAGCTTGTGTTGTGACAGTAACAAAGGCTTTTAATAAATTATTTAAAAAGAATATTCCCCTACGATAATTATCAGCAGTGATAATGATATGGCAAAAATGTTGTTGTTAATATATCTTTTTTTTTCAGTAAATTTCCACATTTTCATCGCTCATCTAGTTATGTATTTGGCACATTTTAGCATGCACGTCTGATTACAATAATTTATGGGACACAATGAAATGTACCGCGTACGTGACCCTTTTGTTTCAGATGATGAATGCCTATATTTATTATACTTAATTGTCCGAATTTGTGTTGAAGCCGGGTACAAAATTTAAATGGATGAATTTTCCGAAAATAATTAATTTGCGCGGGACCGAATAATACTTTGTAAATTAAATTTTAGGCCTAGAAACTTCCGGATTTTGGGTATTTAATAAAAGGCACCCCCAAGACCAGGATGTGCTGTAGGATGTAATTGCTATACGTAATTCAATTACACTTATCCGGTGATTAAAAATGCATAAATCATAGTAGATTAGTTCCGAGACTGGGCTGACCGGCCCGCGAGGATCGTTAAAGGTCAACGTTATGGATTATATTAGGCAATTAGTATTACAGGTGTATTATTGTAAGCTGGCTTAATAGCTAATATGCTGCGAGCCAACTTTGGACAAATTAATTATTAACTTTAGTAGTGGAGCCAGAGTTGTTCTAGAATTAGTATTGCGCACATGTAAACAATAAGCTATACTGTAATTTAAATAAAATATTAATAAATATTATCCTATTCTTAACTTTGATATCATATTCTTATAGAGTTAATCGTTTTTACTTCGCAAAATGAACAACGAAATCAATAAAAAAATAGTTACAAGGTTTGATAAAAAGAAAATAAAAAAAAAAATTTAAGCCAGAAATACCATTTTCCTTCCCATTCTTAAAAAATAGATTTGAAATTACATTCACTCTATGATATGATTAATAAAATTAATCATTTTCAGTACTTACAGTATACTATGTATGCCGCAGTTTTATATTCAATAGTCCCTCCTATAGCGCTTTCTCCTAGAACGTAAATTTTCAAGGTCGAATTACACATTATATGATTATGTACGTAAAACTTAGTTGCGCGAAAAAATAAAAGGTAAATGCGGTTTGGTTGACAATAAAAAATAACACTTGACATTGACATTGAACAAAGCTATTAAAAATATGCGAATGGGAAAATAATCGATGTATTGATTTCGTTAAATTTACAAAACAAAATCAAAAATCTACTTTCCCAAATTTTGTACGAGTATTTGGGCTTCTATAACGTAGATTTTTATAACGTGTTTCTGATTTCTTTGTGGCTGAAAAATATTTTTAAGGCTGATCTAATAATGTAAACATATTAAATAGTAAGAATTAAAAAAAGAAAACAGTTTTGAAACTGCAAAAAATGTTATTATGACATTTTTGGACCGTTTATCGAAAAAAATGATTAAGGTTTTCCTTCTCAGGGCATGCTGGTTTTTCGTATGATATAGATATATAATCAATAATTATTTATTTTAAGTCAAATTTTATGCATACAAATTATAAATAATTTAGCCTCGTCCTAATTAATATTCAATTTATAAATGTAAAATATAAATTCTTTTATTAAGTGAATAGATTTATTTTTATATAATCAATTTATTGAGATCTTTAAGCTTCAGTCAAATTAAATATTACTATTACTATGTTTGTATTCAAAACATGGTAGTCGAATTTGCTTATTCATTTGATAACATCACTAATGAAAGCTTTATACAAATAAAAGGTATTTACATTGGTTTCTGAAACGAATGTTTTTTTTATAAACCATGTATAAAAGACTGTTATTTTATATAAATATTTTAATATTAGACGACGTTAACTGTATTTTAAGCTCAATATAAAATGCCAGCAAAAGAAGGTTTTGCGTATTCTTCAATATGTGAATTACAGCATTGTAAAGGAGATAGCTGACATATGCTGGCACGATAATTCTTGACTGTTCGTACACCATTGCTATTGGCGCAGTCTACCGTTTTCATTGCAGTTGAATTGGCAACATGAAACTTTCAAACACACGCTTCGCTTTGACGATAAGTCCATCTCCGGCATATGCCCGACCAGAAGACACTCATACTTATTTGATGAGCGTTGTTCGCAGTTGTTCAAGTTTACTGGCTGTTTACTAACTTTTACCAGACGACGCCGTGATGGCTCTCATGCCACATATCTATGTATGATGTAATGTGGCTTTGCACTCTAATTCAATATTGTCATATGACGTTTACCAGGGGGCAGCAACCTTTTTTTTACAACGTGCCAGCTACCAACGTAAAATGTTGTGCGTGCCGCATCTAAGAAAATTAAAATACAAACACTGGATGATAAACTTAAATTATCACTTTATTACCAATTTAAGTCTAATATAAAAAAATAAAACATTCATTATTCTGCCTATTTGGAAACCCAAGATTTTTTTTTTCGAGTAACTATTTTAATATTTTATGTTGAATCAATAACTTCCGATTCTGGTAGACAGTTTCTATTGTTTTAATTTACTCGCAGTGAGTCACCCTACAAGGAGATTTTTTTTTCACTAAAGAGATAGGTGGCCTGTCAGTCATTCGATAGCTATTTAGTGTGGTGGACATTACAGTGGTGCTATTCTGAACCCTTTAAATGAAGAATCAAAAAGTGCATGGAGATAAGTCTTAGAAAGATGAACTAAGGGCGGTTCGCACTTATGAGTGCTCCCGATACATACAAACGATTACTGCCGATACATATGTTCAGCAGCCTCAAAGAGTTCATGAAAAACTGGAAAAGCGTCCTGCACTTGTCAATCGGAAAGGAGTTATCCTGTTATACGATAATGCCAGATCACACACGGCAAAAGTGACGGACAGAATTCCTTACAGAATTTTTTGAATGGAAAAATTTTCATTAATGATGGAGCAAGTATGATGAGCAAGTCTTTCCTTCTAAACCTACCAAATTTTATGAGGGGATCAATAAGTTGCCAATAAGATCGGAAAAGGTTATATTTAACAGAGGTGTGAATACATAATAGACAAATATATAATATTGTAATTTTTTGAAGAAAAATAAAACTCAACCTAATAAATCCAACATGTCACAAACCTTTGCTATTTCTCTAAAAAGTTTAAAGTATAAATAATAATTGACCTTTATTGTGAAGTTGCGATAAAATAAAAACAACAATATTCGCTTCGGGCCACAGGCGCGATGTTTTTTTTCGTTTGCATCCGGTGCGATGTGTCGGGTGAGAGTAAAACTGTGCAATTGGTACGTGCCGCCTATAAAAATATCGACCCAATTATTTAGGATATCATAAATAACTATTTTTATTCTTACAATAATCTATTTTTTTTAAAAAGTCAAGATTGACTTGAATGCTTTGGGTCTATTTTTTATTATAAATGAACCCTCTTTGGATGACGCGGATGTTTTCGAGCCTCAGGTACATCAATTAATATCGATCGTAAAATCTTTAAAGGGCCGCACGAAAAAGTGTGGCGGGCCGCATGCGGCCCGCGGGCCCGAGTTGCTCTTCCCTGACGTATACAGTGGCAATGTATGTACTCGTGATTAAATTCTCACATCGTATCCTCGGTCCCGTGTCCATCCGGGTAGTAAAAGACGGCAATAACTTTCTGAATTGAGTAGCAACTTTAATTATTTTTAAAGTTAGCATATTTACGACTGCAATATACAAACAATCTTTCATAAAGTTTTATTCATAACATCACTTTGTATGTAAAATGTGAACGTTTGGATTCATTTGAATTATTTAAGCATAGTGATTATTGTTTTTATGCGCCGTATTATTTTAATTAACATTTCTGTTACGGATCGTTTTGATAAAATTGACATGATTAAAAAAAAATAAAGCGTATTCTTAATTTTTGCGTAAAAATATTTTTCTTTTCGCGAAGTAATAATAAGGAAAGACAAAAACAATCGTACCAGCTTTGCAGAATTTTTTTCTATTGTATGAAGGTCACGGTAATCATAAAAATGTCGAAAATAAATTGTTAGGCGTCTGTTGTACGAAAATAAAAACAACAAACAATATATATTTTTTTGTTCAAAAATCATACATTTTGTTAAGAAAATTATTCCATAACAATCTGATCTTTCACGAAAGTTTATTTATATTCGTTAGGAAATTTGATTCGTTAAATAACGGATGAAAATTCAATACGGATCAGACTTATTTTTAGCGAAAATTATTTTAAAAAAATATCCGTTGATTTAACTAGAGTTTATCGGCGAGCAGAAAAACTGTGAAATATTTTACACAACGCATTACATATTATTTTAATGAAATTATATACATATAAAACATTTTTTTTTCTAACATTTTTGAGACAAAAAAAAATGAAAAATGAGTCTGGGCCGACGAGATAAGATTTCCATCCTCAAAAAGCGATTTGGGACACGGGCTCTAGTTAAGATCTCAGTTTCGTTAAAAATCGTTCAGGGCAGATAGAGGATGGCGCCGCGGCCCGATAGTGGTCTTCAGTTGAAAAGTGCGATAAATCGGTCGTAAGCGACACGTTCGGCACGTGGAGAGGGGAAACTTTGCCCCAGGGGACATCACTGTATAATCATGGTTCAATTTCATTAAAATAGAGGAACCGGAAGCGGAAGTTTCCGATTCGCGGGCAAAAAGCCAATTCCGTATGACCGCCTGAACCCGGTGGAAATGGCCTGGTAAATCTTGGCCGCAATAAGAATCGGCCGGATAATGGCAGACTTAGTTTGGAAATTCATAGATATTAAGCTCGGACCAGTTTGCTATGAATAAAATAAATTAAGGTAAAAACATTCTAATCAAATTCAATATTTAGTGAAAAAATATTTATAATCCGTGGAGACCTGTCATCACGTTCAACTGATAAATTTCGTCACGTTCTATGGTGTCCTGAATATCATTATTTGCATGATACTGAAAGAGGGTATATTGTGAAATTCTATAAATACTCACAATGTATACTTTATTACGTTTTGCTTATAAACTTGATGTCATTAGTAATATTAACAGGGGCGGCTCGTCCATATACGTTGCGAAGCTGCAGCACCCCCAAGCAATTTGTGACAAAGCCTTCATGGTATGCGATTTTTTATGAAGAGTTTCCCTCTCCGTTACCCTGTTGGTTTCGGAATTTTACCCTCCGACTGTGTTCAGGCAAGTGGAAGGGTTTGCCTTGGTATTCGTTTTCCTCTTCTTTAGGCGTTATCTGATTATAAAGAGTCACAAGTGATAAGTAGCAAGTGATTATTAACCCTGTCGCGCAATAACAATCCTTTGATCGGAAAAGACTTCCTCAAAGAGGTGTCCCTAGTAAGAAGGAAGAGGAGCAAAAGTATCCACTTAACAGATTAGGGCTTTCCTTCCCAGACTATACTAGATCTGTGGTAAGAAATCCGTTAGAAGACAGATATGTATATGGGCATATAAATATATCGGTTTAAATTTTGGTTGGTTTTGTTTATTAGCAAGGTATTGCTAACTATTAAACCCGATTAGAATAACGTAAAACGGCACGATATAATAATTGGGCATAAGGTTGCTAATAATATTGGGTCTGATATCTTCTTTGTTTTTGAATTTTTTTGCCTCTAAAAAATTTTGTAAGGACAGAAACAAGTGATAATCGGAGGGTGCTAAAATTTAGCAAAGAAGTCGTAGGCATGCATTTACTACCTGGTTGATTTATTAGTAGCTTTGGTTCATTAACAAGGTTGGCATTTGTGAGAGGGAGATGTTATTCATTCTTATGGGTTTTTCATCGAGTAGAAAATTTGGCAAAATATAGTGGCCACCGGATCAATACAGAGTGAGGGCGGGGAGGTGAGAAGATCTATCATCGACCGCGTCCGTAGTCGCGCGATGATTTGTTGTACGGATGCGGGCCGGTAGCGGAGTGAGGGGGGGAGGGTCTCGCCGCTAAGCGCCGTGTCGCGTTACGACTCGGTGCAGCCATACTTCCTCACAGCTTCCTTGATACCTATTGTTATCATCATTTAGTATTTTTACGATCGAAATAAACTTTTTAAATGTTTAATATTATGCAGCACCCCCAAAAATTTCCCCACTAGCCGCCACTGAATATTATTATATAAACTATCATATTTTATTTTCAACTATATGTAATGTATACATAAACTAAAATAGGTACCATTTGGAAGACGAAGCCTGTAAAAGTGAACCCGTGCAAACTTTGGCGATTATGCATTTTGCCAAGTTAGCGATGAAGCCATTTACCTGCTGCTGTGATCATAAATTCATTAGGGAATATATAAAAGTTTTAATGACCCGGCGAATATTAGCATCGCATTACTACACCAATTTCGTCCAATAATGCTAGATCGCCCGCCAAAGTTTTAACTGTGTAAAGTTAATCAAATCGCGCAAAAATTTACGTCGATGTCAAACATTTATCGAGTTAATTAATTGCGGAGAATATCTTTTTTCAGATTTTATATTCCAATC
Source organism: Philopotamus ludificatus (assembly GCA_022495035.1). Classification (NCBI taxonomy): domain Eukaryota; kingdom Metazoa; phylum Arthropoda; class Insecta; order Trichoptera; family Philopotamidae; genus Philopotamus; species Philopotamus ludificatus. The sequence continues at coordinate 77,129 of JAGXCT010034432.1, forward strand.
TTTATAAGCGTTCGCGAAACATTCAATTATGAACAACAGGGGGATCAAAGCTTTAAAGCAATTAAGGGAGTTGCGACCTTTTTCGCGTTAAAAAAAAAAGAATGATACATTTAATCAAAATTTTGCCGAATATATAAATTTATGAACTGCTGGCTGGAGTGGTTCAAATTGTGAATTTAACCCTTTGCAAGATTGCTATCTTCGTAATTGCTTTGCAATAATTAAATTTGCGTAAATTTCGGCAGCGGACCGACAAGAGCTGAATGTAGTTAATCAGTGGCGGCCTACGATGTTACGAAGTTATTGAGATAACTTAAACTATTTCGTGAAAATTTCATATCTTAAGAAATTCTCGCAGCTTTATTTAAGGGGCTAATTAGAATCCGGAGGTAATCAATGATTAATAATATTTTTTTCCACAAATACAACTAATCGCAAACATCTCTATATATGTGATTATTTCCAAATTAAATTTATATTTTCACATTAAAAATAAAACTAAGCTGAAGCTATTTGTAGCGCATTTAATATAGTTCCATTAGAGAGCAGGAGAGTCACTGCTGATATAAAGTTTCTTCAGAAAATTTTCAGTCCGGATTTATTGCAGTCAGTAAACATTGGAGTCCCGACCAAAAAGCACTCGTAATCATATTTTATTCGAAATACAGAAAATAAAAACGTATGTTATTTGAACTAATTTATTATATATATGGTAAAATATATAAATGTTAGGGGTAAAAACCATAAAGTAATCAAAATTCACAGTTAGTTGGTGTCAAGACAAGGTCTAGCAAACGCTTAAGTTTTTTTTATTACGTTAAAGCTATGGTTAGACATATAATTTTTCGGTTAAGATTTTTTTTCTATTAATGCCAATGGTACACTTACGTTATTTTATGCTATGTTTATTCGACCAATTAATGCAATCAAACGAAGCAGTAAAAAAATGACCGATACTTACGGGAATATTCTGAAACTATACGAGTGTCATCAGTGGTTTAAAAAAAAGGAAATAGAAATCTCAAAGATTGATATAATGAAGACGATAGTGGATACAGATTCTGGTCAAACAGCCAAGGAATTATCATCGAAAATTGTCCGTCCATGACCTACAGATCAGGACCATCTTCGTCGCATAGGAAAATTGTGCAGGCAAGGAATTTGGGTTCCTCATGAATTGACGGAGACGGTGCTCAATCTACGGCGTACCATCTGCGTTTCTCTTTTGTCTTGGTATGAAGCCGATCCATTTTTGCCGCGAATTCTAACTAGAGATAAGAAGTGGGTACTATACAATAATCCTGTACGTAAAAAAATTGGCATTCTTTCGGAATATGTACTTCACCTACTCCGACCCCTCGACCATCACTACATAAAGAAGGTCCTTGTTAGTCTGTAGTGGGATTTTTCTGGAATTATTGTGAACAACTCGAGCGAATAAAACAAGATCTCTTAAAAAAACAATCTGTTTTGGTCAATAACAAAAAAAAGATCCTTTACCGCGAGGCCTCACAGTCAAAATAAGGGAGCATGGATTGGAACTTTTAACTCATCCACCCTATTCATGCCGTCGGACTACCACCTTTTCAGATCGTTAGGGCCTAATAAGAGGTAAAAAAATAAATAATATTGAACAATTAAAAACACACTTGGAAAAGTTTTTGAATGAAAATCTAAGTACTTTTTCAAAAAAGGAATCGAACAACTGCCTTTTCGCATGCAAAAAGTATTAGAAATTGATGAAAATTATTTTGTTAATTAGTATTTAAGATTTTTTTAATAAATAACTGTTTTTTGCCAGAAAAAAATGATTACTTTTCGGTTCCCATAATACTTATCGACTACATCAGGGTTTCCTAAAGTATGTTCCGCGAAACCTGAATAGGTGTTCCGCAATAATACACTGCAATACATTTAAACATCTTCGACGTCTCTACTTCATATTGAAATGCTATTGATGGTCAATCTCCACTGAAGTTTACCAGAAATTAAAAAATCCAGATTATTTAAAATTTTGTGCAAAACATAAAATTCTTTTATTACCCACTAAAGTGAGGAAAATTAGGCCTTTATGAACTTTTAAGTGAGTTTTTTGTCTACATGAAATTTCAAAATAATCTAGGACAAAATTGGAATACAAATGATAAGATTGTAATAAAAAAATGCAATTTTTAAATATATGTATTAAAAAAAATGTTATATATATTAAAATGTTGGGGCTAGGATGATTTAATAAGTTTATTATGTCCAAAAATGTTTGAGCAATATTATTTTCGATAAGTATTAGTTATTTTTATTGACAGTCCTCAATGTCACCGATTCCTCAGTCAGCGAGTAGCGATGATGTGATGACTTCTGTGGCCAATACTGTTCTTACCCGACTAAAGTAAATAGCTTAATCAGAATCCCACGATTGACACTTTCAGGGTTTCAGCTGTAAATCCGGATCTGACGCTTAGGCTCGGGAACCCTATTTGTACCCCAAAATGTTTCCCTCTCTAGCCAGTTGATAATTTGACGCTGCACTCAGAATCATCTTGATATTCACTTATATTTGCCTGGGTTTGAATTAAAGAAGCTAGCATCTCTCAGCTGGTCTAGATAGAAGATCGACGGACCTATTCATTTCGTGCGTGAAAACTCACTTAGCAAAAATCCCAAGCCATAAAGTTTTCCGCCAAAATTACAAAAAAACAATTTTACATAGATATCAGTTAAAGTAACAGTCCACTAATAAACTGCAGCTGGTTGTCATTTTGCGAATTATATAGCCCTATTTGTACGAAAAAATGTTTCCTCTCCCTTGCTAGCTGGTCTATAATTACTGTATTGTACTCGATAATAAAGACTTCCCCATCGCAGGTATAATTTCATTAAAAAAATGTCTCCTTTGGTAACAATGAACCCCTCACAAACAATCACGTCGGGGACGAAATATTTGTGGAAATACGGCACACTGTTTACAAATTATAGAACAAATTTGACTATATTTTTTTAAAGTCCTAATACTTGCAAGTTGATAAAAAAACGTTGTGACATCCAAATGATTTTCAAAAGTTTAGGAAACCCTGACCTACATGATCAAAATATTAATTTTAAATAAACTTACATATGTATAATATAAAATGCAGTAGTAGTGCATTACTCATTGCATTAGACTGGAGGTGTGTATTTATTTACTTTTGATTTGGATCACCGCATTGTCCAGGTCGAACGGGCAGCCTGCTAAATATGCAGAGGCAGAATGGTAGGCTTCCTGTGCGCAAACAGCCACAATTTACCCTGGTAGCGACCACTCCGTGCCACTGTCGCACGTTGCGAATTTTTCGCGGACGAGTCTATGCAAATGCGGCGGCTATTTGCGCCTGCACGTGATTAATACGGAATGGGCTTGTCAGGGGTAGCGCGTGACAGGCCCGCGAGCCGCCGCCCGGCCTCAACATCAGGGCTAATCAAATCATCGTCAGATGCGCGAATTAATCACGACGCTTGTGCAGATTGTTTGCAGCGACATGCGACGCTGCATGCGACAGGCGTCTTATCCATTTGTAATGAGTCTCGCACTCGCAATTAATCAAAGGGCGCGACGCAGAGACACGGCAAGAGACACGCGACAATCATCCGATTATGCACATGCAACGTAATTCTGCGAAATATGTATATGCATAGAAAAAATGTTGCAAAGTACCTTAAAGCAGATGCATTGATGATTCTTTAAACTTACACGGCATTCGTTGGGGAATAAGGGATGAAATTCGAAGTAGATATGTTTTGACATAGGTAGTGTAGTTGTAAATAAGGGTCCCTCCGCACACGGATCAACTGATTTCCAACTCGTGCAGCAAACTCGTTCCAACCTGGTCACACAAATAATAAATTTTCAATTAAAATATAACCTACCCTAAATAAAAAAAAAACGATTATGCACGTGCATTTTCGAATATATTTCAACAAAACAGAAGTAGAAAGGGTATCCGCTCGCGCTCTATAAAATTGGGTAACTAACCAACAAACTCCAGAGAGGATCCGAGCTTCACCCCGAGCTGAAGCTATCTTGAACTCTGTCTAAGAGTCTTGTGCAGACGAAAGTCCCGACTGGAGCCCAGCTCAACGGACGGACACTCTCAAAGATAAAGAATCCGATTCATCAAAGCTGCAAACCGCTTAACTTCTGCTTCAGCTGTCAGAAATTCTGCACGTCATCGTACCTACGCCTTTGAAGACCATCTTTGCCTTTGGACTCAGTAGACATCAGGACCATCACCGCCACACGATGAATACCCTTAGGAACATTCACGTCATCAGCTTTATACTCTACAATGACCTAAACTTGAGAGCTGGGTTGATCAGCAATGGTTTCATAATTGATCATGGGTTGTATTACTCCATAAAAATATTTTCCCTCGATCTTTTGCCGTTTTGAAACCACTAGCAGCTTTATGAGATTTGGATAAATAAGTCCTGCTAGGCATTTACTTCCACCATAATTCAAATTTATCGGCATAAAATACCTAATCAGGTGTATATAAATTTTCTTTAATAATTCTATTAAATTTTGGTAAAAATTGGATTACTCCTTGGTTTTTTATGTAATGACCGCATTATTTTAGAACCGCGTAAGCGTAGTTTATAATTGTATAAAACATTATGCTTTTCTATTTCTACATAAAAATAATATTAATTTTCATTACACATTTAAAGGAAAAAGGTTTAATTTGAAATGTAAAGGGGTTCATTTTAAATGCAAAAGGGTTTAATTGAAATGCAAAAGGGTTAATTTGAAATGAAAAATGTTTTTTGAGGCCCTCATAAACTTAGTCCTTGTTTATTTGATTATTTACGTAGAAAATCAACGAATATAGCTGTAAGAAATAATAAAAAAGAATGTAACATTTGTATAGGCAAACATTTGTGTTTTATAATTTCTGTTAACTCTTCCTTTTTAAACTTATATTACACAATAAAACACTACTATGTATGTGGGCGGTCCTCTTCTCTTCTAGCTGCGAAAAAAAATATTAATTTCGTAGATTGATACATCCTTTTTTATTTAATTTAATTAGACAGTCTTTTTTTTTATATTTAAACAGAAAAACAAGTGCACTTTTATGAATATTTGGTGTAAATCTTTATTCTTAAAAAGTTGCTATAAAAAAACAAAAAGGGAGAATTTGAAGCACTTAAATCTTTCCAAAATATTTTTAAATGATGTTTTTTTATGTATACTAAAATTAAACCGTTTAATCCATTTATATTCCTTAAATATTCATTTTATATGCCTTTTATAATCCACTCCAATGCGTATGAGCTTTCAATCAAATCCTGCTTTTTAATATAAATGACAGTACAAAGCACTTGTCGGATTATCGCGACCTTGCTCTAATTCATTGCAACATATATATTTTACGCATCTGTAATATTCAGTCTGGCGTGCTTTATTAATTCTGATTCGAATAATGAAATATGTCAGAATGATGCCGAATCTTGACAGGGGTTAGACAGCGAGATGCTCTATTAAATATTATTTCAAAATATCATAATAAATTAAAGGTGGGTTGTGACGTAATTTTCCATATTTTCAGCGAAAATAATAAATATATATGATCTACGTATCTAAACTTTATTATATTTCAAATGATGGGCGCTGCTGAATCCGTGTAGTTGATAGGCCACTAGTCTGGACCGTCCGCCAAATCGGATTATCACGCCGGAGGCATTCTTCCACGTAATCACTCGCGACCTGGAATGTACATACATTGGGACTAGCAATGCATTAGATTTAGGCTTTATTGGCAGTATTACAAAAAAATACAATAAAAACATAAACAATATTGTTTGAATAGATTATATTTTTAATGATTATTATACGCATCGATTTTTCTATTTGATATATAAAATATTTATATAATGATGACATATATATTCATTACCATATCAACTTAGCCGTGCCGATGAGGTTTATTTGGAACCCCAAGTTTTTGTACGTTTTTGCCTTTTAATATAAATCCTACATGTCCTATATTTTTTGTATTTGTCTAAAAAAGTCTAAAGAATAAATCACGCAATAAATAATCATTGAACTTTATTATCCGTGTGACCCAGGAAAAAAGTCGCACATGTGCAAGTGTGAGCGAGAAAAAATATCGTGCTGTGCAAGTGGTAAAAACACATGCGTCGAGCCGAATCATAAAAAAAGTTCTTTTATTCTTATAAAAATCAATTTTTAAAACAAATGTCAAGGGTATTGTCGAAGAATTTATCAATATCTTGACTTGAAATGTTTGGGGTTTATTTGTATACGTTCATTTCATGCAAAACATACTCCATCGGCCAGAACCGTTGGTTTTAAAACGCCGTGACGGATCGGTCAAATTAATTACTTATTTTTTTGATTAATTATATAAAGTTACGTGATTTTTAAAAACGCAAAAGATACAAAAGCAATAAATAATAATATTGCAAGTTAAACTTTAATTTATAATAACAATAGAAGAGTGCTAAAAGACAATTAACACTGGGCCGATACTTGAAGTAGTTCGTCCACAAAAATATTTGTTTATTTAACATGTTGGTATTACATAATGACATAAATAGTTACACAAATACACCCAGGCCTAGTATAGCACGGTTTTATACAACACGGTTTTACATAACACGGCATTATTAATTGTGAGTATTTTTGTATAACACGCTTTATATAACACGGTTTCAGGAAAAAACAATAATTAAAAATGAATTAACATGCTTGATTTGTACGTCCATGGATAGCGCCATCGAGACTTGTCAATTTCGTTTCACATTTATCAGTTGAATTGATATAGGGGATGGTTTGAAAATTTTAAGAAACGATTCTTACTACATAATATAAAAACTCCTGAAGAAAATGCGTCGGCCGATATAGAATCTGCAAAAAAATTATTCCAGAATTCGCCAAAATTATAAAAAATAAAGGCTACACACCAGACAAGATATTTAAAGCGGACGAAACGGGATTTTTCTTATATTTTTCTTATTTTTTTTATTGATTCTTATTTTTTCTTATTTCTTCACATTAATTCTTATTTTATTATTATTTATTCTTATATTTTTCTTATTTCTTATTGATTCTTATTTTTTCTTATTTTATTATTATTTATTATTATTTGTTTCTTATATATTCTTATTGTTTTCTTATTTTATTATTATTTATTCTTATTTTATTATTATTTATTCTTATATTTTCCTTATTTTTTCTTATTTTATTATTATTTATTCTTATTTTATTAATATTTGTTTTTATATTTTCCTTATTTCTTCTTATTGTTTCTTATTTTTTTCTTATTTTTTCTTATTTCCTCTTATTACTTATTATTATTATTCTATAATTCTTTTTAGAAAAAGCTGTGGCCCTGTGGAAGTAGTACCTGCTGAAAATGTTGTATCACCAATAGAAGTTGAATACCAAGAGACAATTAACATTTGTCGTGGTGTTGGTGGAGGATTTGATGATATGGATATTCAAGATATCGAAGAAATATTGGAGGATCGCACGTTGAATGAAGAAGAATTGGTCAAAATGTTGGCTGAGCCTACGACAATTAATGACTCGGAAAGCAGTTGCAGCGAAGTAGCTAGGATTGGGATTGGCTGATAAATTAGAACATTTTTTATAGAAAATATCCTATAATGAAAGAAGTTTGAAGTTCAAGAGGGAATTACAACAGATTTTGGCCCCTTATAACGATATGCGCAAAGATGTATACGCTAAAAGCAGACAATCGCTTATTACAGAACTTTTAAAGGTTAAATCCAAAAATAACCCGGAATCCTCTGACGATGAAAAACTCCCAACCAATCTCGAAAATAGTCGCAGAACATATGGAATTGTGGTGATAGCGATGTTGAATGACTGATCTATTATATGTTGTTAATGGGTTTTTTTAATAAATACGTAAACGTATATTGTTTCGATTATTTATTTAAAAAAATAAATGAAATTAACTAACTTTGATATTTTTTTTGGAACGCAAACCCTAATTTTATATGAATTTCAAACCTCGTATAACGTGGATTTGTAATTACACGGTGTTTTTGTGGAACCATATAACCGTGTTATACGAGGCCTAGGTGTAGTATAAAAAAGAAAAAAAATATTTAGATTAAATATCTAGGTATATAATTACCGTCATTAATTGATTTGCAATATGATATTTTTTTTTTCATAAAGACAATGCGTGATTGGGATTACTGAACAACCCAGATCGCCAATCACCCATAAAAACATAATAATGACATGAAAAAAATAACATATCTAACAATAAAGAAAAGAAAATAATTATAAAATCTCATATATCTGGTTACCGGAGAGTTTCTGAGAGCATATGTCCTCGCATTTACCGGAAGAAAAAGCACACGCGAACGATTTCAATGGTAGTGAGGTGAAGCTTATAAAAGCAACTCGCACAGTTCAGTACAATTATAAATCTTATCTAAGAGATCAACGAAAGGGCGTTTCATCAAAAATGTCTACGTAATCACCCAAGTGGTTTAGTAAACTGATTGCTCTGACTATCGGAGAGTTTCCGAGAGCACGTGTCGACCACACGTAAACAAGCTCGACGATAGTGAGATGGCGCCCATAAGGGCAACTCCAATAGTATAAGAGGGTTATGTACTGCGCCAACCAACAGCTTGTAGAAGTGCTTTGACCTTCGTAAATTGACCTTCTTTTCTTAGATCCTTCATTCATTGATTCAATAATATCAAATTCACTTTGCGTGCCCTTTGAAAATGAACTGCATATTTATACAAACTTATTGTTCAATTATTACTTATTTTAAACGCTTAAATTTCCATGTAATCCGCTTGTAACCACATTTCCGGAACCTCAAGAATTATAAATATATTTAGTAAGCAGTGAGGTATTTTAAAGACAGGATTGACATTTATAACGTTGTTATAACCTAATTACAAACCATTTAAATTTATTTTTCACATGTTGTGCGTATATAAGATATTTTATTTTCAAATAATTTTAAATATTTTCAATTTTTCAGAATAAAAAAATATCACATCAACAGATCGCACACAATACGGGAGCCCTTTTTTACTTTGAGAACAATCGTTTGTCTGAATCTTTGATGTTGTACGTTTACAAATGATTTCACTAGAATTTAATAAGTCTTGCGTTATAATTTTCATTGCCAATTTAACTATATACGCACATAACTCTAGTTAATGTATTTAAATAAAAAATATAAATAATAAAAGATATGGCTATGTCGAGTGAATTGCCTTTTAATAATTTAATATTTCTCTCTCAATTATCTAGCATGTTTTCGTAGCTGAATGGATCAACATGTTTTTCTTTATACGCCATAAATGAGTTTTATTGTTCGGGGAAAAACTAAAGGTCTCATGTATGGAAAATTTGTATAGAAATTTCGGTTCGAATATTTTTTTTTGTCCGCAGTAAGCACAATTCGAGGCGAGGAATTGATGTTCAGATTTATGAAGCACATTATATGAAAGCTTTTTTCTAAAATGAAAACTACATCTAAAACCATAAATGTATCAGAATCCTGAACATAAAAGTATGGTCGTAAAACGGAAACCCTTTGCGGTGGTACACATTTTTTTACGTTGCCTCATTTATGCCATGTTTTTATATTATTTTTTTACATTGAATAACTCGCGGAAAAGAGATTTTTTAAAACGTTATGTGGAAATGTACTCGCCGGAAAATTTATATTAAATATAATACGAGAGCGTGTAAATTAAAAGACTCGCCGAATTTATCATATAAGATTATAATGAAAATTGCATTCATAATGCAATCAACGAGAGTTTGTCTAGCTTAAATTTTCCAATAAATTATCCCATGCACATGTATAGGTTTACCAATTACCAAGTTTTAATGCACGCTTCTGTGTGTGTGTGCTTGCAGTGCTATAGGAAACAATAAAGAAACTTTTAATCAATTAAACCCATACAGATTTTGCAGCTTACGTTACGCCTGCTAGCATGAAGCGTATTTTTCAATTCAGGCTTTTCATATTACGCTTTTGTATGAAAAAATACGCTTCCGTCTATCCGAATACCTGTCAATGATATCCGAGGATTGATTTTTTTTCCGTTTCATGAAATACCGGCTCGTTTTTAATGCAAATATATTTAAATAGTACGCGAGGACTATTATAAATCATTCCATCCAATCATTGTAATGCTTGCGTTATCAAACCCTTTTTTAGTAGATTTCCCCTAAGTAACTTCTCTTCAGATCTGTTCTGAGGGCGTGCTGGGAGATGCGCGTGGTGTGGGCAGGGATTCAATCAAATTGCTAAATTTTCGAGGATCTCTATATAGAGTCATGTGCCGAATGAAACAAATCAAATAGAAGAGGAGAGTGCCACGTGTGACATACGTGGGCCCGGGACGTGTCCGCTCTGCTCGGGGGCCAGTCAGCTTTATTTGAATACATTACTGCCGGCTGCCGTCGAGGCTTTGTTTTGTGCCGAAAAAAACATGCTTCCATATGCGTTCCATTATTTTTGATTTTGCCAATTTCAAGCAAATGGCAGTGTCGACGAAAAATATTCCATTGCTTCATCAAAGATGTAAATATTGTATACACATCCGCTTCGAGTATACGCATGAGGTGATATTTTATGCATACAAGCAAAATGCAGTCTTTAATAAATATTAGAATTATTAATGTACTCTAAAAAATAATATATTATTTATTTATCAATGATGGTGAGTACTGATTACATAAATCAGTGTCGTTTCCCAAGACGATTTTTCTATAAACTCATTTCATATCAGTTCACTCCTGTTAGGGAATATTCTGTCAGTATTCCACAACCCCGGGACACATACCAACCGCGATATTTTTCGAATGCATTAAGCTAATCATTGCCATCATACACAAATCTAAAATTAAAAATTGAGATTACTAGATAATTTTGACCTCGGATAATCTGGTACGTTTTTACTCCAGTTACCTCCCAGCGAGGAAACAATATGTGACATACGACTCCCTTACGTCGTATTTATTTATTTTTCACCAAAAAAACAGATTAACTAAGAGTAGAAGTATAAAATAAAAACAAGAAAAAAAAGTAATTAGTAAAAATAACGTAATCTCATATAAAAGATCAATTAAATGGCAATATTTAACATCAAATATATCGGCACAGTCTTGATACATGGTCTAGGATATATGGCATATGGCTAGATTCTGCGGCGCACACAGGCGCCGGGGCTCCAAGAATAAAATTTCTTAAAATCGTGATTAAATAATTTATTATATATAATTAATTGCTTGTAGTTAGTTTATTCAAGTACAACAGAAGTACATAGGCGAAAATTGAAGTTCTGCACACAGATGCAGTATACTCTTGGCGTGCCCCTGTATCCCTTTACCCATGCATCCCTTTACCCAAGCATCCCTTTACCCATGCGCTGGGGTATAAGCTGGGATAGAATCAAAACTCCCTCATGTAGTATCTTAGAAATTTCTTCTGGATTTTCTCTAATCTTAGGGAACTCGAATCATCATAAGGCGCCCATATAATGGAACATGATTCGAGAAAGCTCCGAACCAATATATCGTTAGGCACTCATATAACTATGGTGCTGAATGTATGTAATCAGAATTTCTCAAGAAAAAAACCAACATTCTTGCTGATCTCTTGTATATGTCCGATACATGTAAACCAAATTTTAATTTGAAATCAAAGAAAATACCCAGAGCTTTAACAGACCATTGCTTAGAAAGAGTTACCTCACCAAGGATATTCCGTATGCTTACAATACACCTTCTGGAACTCCGTAGGGGTCAAATTAAGAAAATTTATTATTCATTTTATTTATAAATGATACTCATCGGGTTATTAATTGTAAATTCTCATTTTTTGAAGACGATTTAAAAATATTTCGATCCGTTACATGGAAATTGATTCTATGCATGATTGGGAAATATTAAATAGCCTTACATTAAATACTGGAAATTGTCAAATAATGACATTTTCTAGATCAAAAGAGTCCATTGTCTTTATTTACTGAGTTGGGAAAGTTACTCTTCCCAATGAACCATCTATTAAAGACCTAGGTATTTTGTTTAATTAAAAGTTGAATTTTGGTTTACATATTTTGGACGTATGTATGAGATCATCAAGAATGTTGGGCTTTATCTTACAAAATTCTCATTAAATACATAACACCTTAATTATAAGTGTGATCTACAAAAAAATAGTTCGGAGTTTGCTCGACTCAGGATACATTATCTGAGTTCCATATGATGTTTCGAATTCCTTCAAACTAGAGACAATCCAGAGGATATTTCAATGATATCTCTACATGAGGGAGTTTGGATTCTATCCCAGTTTATACCACAGCGAATTGGTACAGGGCTGTTTGGGTTATATAACTCTCAGAAAAATAAGATTAAGCTACTAAAAATGTTGAAGATTGGTTAAGAAGCGGGAGCGTCAGAACATCATTAATAAACGTAAAATGCATACTTTGGATACATTATTCGTGGACCAAAGTATCGCCTTTTGCAAACTATCCTAAAGGGATAAGTGAAAGGTGAACGGTGGTTGAGTAGAAAGAAGCTGTTCGCAACTGGACTGGATTGGAAGCAAGCAGACAAGTCACTTGAAGAATAAAAAGAACTATGTGCTTTTGTACTACTTTTACATGAGCTTTTATAAATTCATATAACTGAATAATTGATGACATTATTTGATTTAGTGTTGTCATATTTTTCTGTTGTTTTTTTTATGCGTGATTAGCGACCTGGGTTTATCTGTAATGCCAATCACGCATATTTTTTTTGATAAATAATAAATATCGCTAATCGTATCTAAAAAGTACATTCGTAATTAGTTATTAATGCAATAGAGGTCTCACTCTAAATGTACAACCATAAGTAGAAATAATTTATTGTAAATAATTTTAACCTACACCCTTGAAACATCAATATATATGAACACAAAGTTAGTATAACTTAAAGTGTAAAATTAAAATAAAATTTAATTTATATGCATAAACTTGTGAATTTTAAGCCAATTGAGATAAGGATATTATCATTTTTTAAATTAGAAAAAAAATCAAAAGCATAAAGTTTGCAATTCCAATCGGATATTCTGAACGATTTTTTTTTAAAAAAAAATTGCTTTTATGTTTATTGGTATTAGAAATTTTTTTTACCATTTTCTTATTTTCGTTTCCATTTGTATTACAATATTTTCTGAATAAAAATATATTTTCTATACACATTATATTTGTTTGTATATTGATTTTTATTATGATGTAAATATGTACATATCTTTATTATTATATACATACATACGTATTCATTGAATCAATTTTCGAATAACTCATTAAAATTCTCGTTTCGGTATTCGAAGTGCACTCAAAGAAGCTTGACCTCTCGGCTCGCTTTGAGGTTTCCCTCTACTCTCTTGGGGTCTTTGGTGATCGACATAGTTTAATTTCGTAATGCACCTGAAGTATTTATTCTATTATTTTTATTAGCCGTATAAAACCGGCTACAGCCTCTCGATTGGCCTAGTTTTAATTAACCAAAATATTCGTAGGGCTTTCATATAATAATTTTGAAGTATAAAATTCCGGAACAGGGCTCCACGACCACAAACCGGAATCGCCTTACAGGATTTTCCCGGCACACTTCGATACTGGACGCCGGGCACATATAGGACACATAAAACCTAGCTTTGCGTGTAGCTACGTAGCTATCGGGATGGCTACAGAGGAAGCCGCTCCTCGCCGAAACGTCAGGTCAGAGGATTTGCTCTGGAGGGAAAAAGAGAAACACACACACACGAGGTACATGCACGCGTCGGTGGTTCGGATATAAAGGCAATATGTCATCCGTGATCGCTTTTTATGTTTCCTATATGTTTCTGGTCAAGATCGATCGTCCGGGGTCTTGCAGACCAGGACTCGACCGTAAAATAATAAATGACATTCGTATTTACTCGTTTTGCAACTGGCCGTGTGTGCGTTGTAAATTTATGTTGTCGTTGACAGGCAAATAAAACACGAGACGAGTCATAAACCACCGGCGGGCTTTAATTTTTAATAAAATGTTCTTCTTTAAAAATGTCGTGAAGCGATTTAATAATATTATTCGTTTTTATTTATTACTACTTGTTAAAAGATAATGCGTGGTTTGCATTACAGAGTGATCCAATTCGCCAATCACGCATAACAAACATAAATTAATATATACATAGTGGTGAAAAAAAAATAAAAATCAATATAGCGTATACAAAGTACAATAATAAAGAAACTGTATAAAAAAAAACAAAGCATAAAATAAAAATATGTAATAAATGTATTATAAAAACAAATATCGTTATTAATCGCTATGTTATATGAAATTATAAAATTTCCTGTAAAAGATCAACAAAATGGCGATATTTAACATCTACGTATCTACTTAGTAGGCCAAGTGGTTCAGAAGAATTCTGGTTACTAGAGAGTTTCCGAGAGCACCTGCCCTCATATTTAACGGAAGAAAAATCACACCCAAAGGAGCTCGATGATAGTGAGGTGGCGCCCATAAGGGCAACTCGCACAGTACAAGGGGGTTATGTACTACGCGAACAGCTTGAATAAGTGCTATAGAAGAAGTGCAAGTAGATAGCGTTACATTTCACAGGCAGCCCTGTACTCACGAGCTGGGTTACAAATTGAGGTAGAATGTGAACTCTCATTCAGAAATATCCTAGAAATTACTTCAGGTGAGAGGGAGCACTTTTATAACTAAGGTGGTATGTACGTAACGAGAATTTCTCTAGACAAAATCCAACAACAAGTGCTTTGCCAAGTATATTGACCTTTTTTCCTCGAGAGTTACATACCCCAGGCAACCTTGAATCCATGCACTGGGGTATAATTTATTATTATTATTTAAAAAAAAATATTTTAATTTCTTAAAACAAAGCTCAACATTCTTGATGCTCTATTACATATTGCGTATACATGTGAATTGAATCTAAATTTAGAGTCGAACAGAATTCCCAGATCTTTATTTATAATTATCTGAGAAGAGTTACGTTCCCAAACATGTAATCAAAGGATAGAAATTCTTTAGAACTTGAAAATGTCTTTGTTTGACATTTTCCAACACTTAAACGATTTGATATTGAAACACAATCATGAAAGACGATTCAATATTGCCTAATTGTGCAAAGAATCAATGTCCAATTACAACGAAAGGGCATCTTCTGTTGAAGTAGTCGATCGAAAGGGCATGCTGTATGTCGTTTAAAAATAAAACGAATAATATATAAATTATTATTCCATTTTCCCTCATGTCTGAGGAACGTGACCATATGCATGATTCCCTTTATGGAGGACCGTGGACATGGTTTTTATGGGAGTAATAGTGCAGTGGTTTCCCATTGTCCCTAATTATAATAATAATAATATAGATATATAAATAAAAGTGGTATACATACGGGCATCGGCTAAGTTTAGCCCTTGATGGCCAATTAGGGTTTTTTAAAATCGACTTGTAGCTTTTTTATGGGACACAGTTTTGTGATCGTTATAATCTTTTGTTTCAATAAAAAAATAATGAATTTGAAAATATCCACCAAATAACAGCAAATAAAAATAATACTGCGATATTCGCGTCGATTGTAGAACCGGGGTTTTAAATAAAATGAAATATATACAAAGGAAAAACTCATCGATTTTCATACGGTCGGCATCGCACATTTATCAAAGCGCCAAAAATAATTCTGATCGCCCCGAAACAAAATCAAAGTCAATTGATCGTGAATGTAATTAAAGACATTTCGTCCCGGAGCCGGATTTAATCAAAGCGTTAACCCTTTGGCTCCTGGATGTTTATTCTCCGGTACCCGTGTGACGCGGCCTCGCGTCTAATCAATTCCACATTTTATTTCCGAATCCATTGTGCCCTATGAATAGGACTTGGAAGTATTTAAAGCATTTCATTACATTCGCACCCGTTTCTCCACATTCCGAATTCTATTCATATTAACAGGAATATACGTTCGGCTGGATTAAAGCGGAACAACGACATATTTCTAATCTTACGACAGGTTACTTTACGCCAATTTAATTTGCAGAAGACCCGCCTCGTCGGATCTTTTGGCGAAATTTAGGTAAAGGCGATTAGTTCTCCCCTGAGCAAAATGGAATAACGCGATAATATAATATATTTCGTTGAGGTGTGTGTGGTAATAAAATTTGCGAACGTCAGCGCCGGATGTTCAAATGAAATGCATCAACCAAACGAGCCGTCTATTTGAATAGTTGTCAAATAAACGTGACATTCGGATCGAAAATCGAGCACCGCCCATCTCGTGTATTGCATATCAATATATTTAATATTAGTAATTATAAATCAACATACATAGA
Organism: Philopotamus ludificatus; assembly: GCA_022495035.1. Classification (NCBI taxonomy): domain Eukaryota; kingdom Metazoa; phylum Arthropoda; class Insecta; order Trichoptera; family Philopotamidae; genus Philopotamus; species Philopotamus ludificatus. The sequence goes on from JAGXCT010034432.1 coordinate 93,533, forward strand.
AAAGCTTTTTATTGTAGCTTATTTAAATGTAGGAAAATGTAAGTAACGATGTCAAGAGCAAACAAGAAGCAACTCAATTTTTTCAGTAATTTTCCTTATTCACTTATTCACTATTTGGCATGGTGAAATTTGCCCTTATCATCAAAGAAAACAGTATTCAATAGATTTTTATCTCAGGGGTTAAAAAGAGAAGCTTTCTTTTGCATATATGTCCTACTCTAAAAATGCAGAGAATTCCGAAAGATATAATTTGTTTGCTTCATTGATTTTGAGTAAGCCATCGATCGCGTGCAACATCAAAGACGTGCTTGTATCAGCACTGAAACACGTCGGACGAAAGACATGTAAGACTTTTGAAAAATTTATACTGGCACTAGTCCGCAGTAGTAAAAGTAACGCGATATGCGACATGGTTGTGTGCTGTCACCGTTGCTTTTTTATATATACTCTGAGTTGATATTCTATGAAGCAACACAGGACTGTCCAGTTGGAGTGCGAATTGAAGGATAAGCGATACATAACATCCGATAACAGCGATACCGACTTAAAGTGTCGAAGGTCTTTAAATAAGCGTGCCTAAGAAGGCATATGCGTGCCTGAGAAGGAAAACCTTATAATGCTATTGCCGACTCTCCTTGAAAATCCGTCTCCGAATACTTGGATGCTACTTGTGGTCTGTACTTCGGTATAGTAGCGAGACAAAGGTTGGTAGTGAACAATAACTAGCTGGAAGCATTTTAAATGTAGTGCTATCGTAAAAAGTTGAAAATTCCATGTACGGAACACGTCAATAATACAACCGTCCTTAAATTTCTTTAAAAGGAACAGGAGCTTCTGGACACCATCAAAACACGTAAATTTGGTGCTTTGGACACATCATTAATACACAAAAATAGATTATTTAAAGAAAAAACAAGGACATCTAGATCGCTTACGTTTGAAAACGGACAAGGCACCTGAAGAAGAGGAAACTTCATATTCCATCGAACTTTTGGGTGGATTGGACAATTTTAGGAACCTCTCCATCATTTTCTTCACTTTGACGCCTAGAGCATAAACAATCGATGATGTTGTCACCGTTGGTTGATGTACTGTGGCGTCCAAAACTCTCGTCATTGTTAACGTGTTTACGACCATCATGAATGAAAATGTTTATACCACTCGTGAATATTTCTATTATGCAAAGAAGAATCGCCAAAATCTTTTTCTTTTGTGCTCAGGTTGAAGCTGTATCAGACTTATCCGACATCCAGGTTCCATCCTTTGTCCTCCATATCCACTGAATATACCAGCTTGGGGACGATTCAATCGGTGCAACAAAAACAGTTTTTTTCTAGAATCGCTTGATTTTAAAAAAATGTTCAAGAAAAGGGTGAAGGGAGAGGAAAAGTAGTGCTGCACAACTCTTCAAAAGTCGATACAAAGCGAGCAAATGCTCTGTAGGAAATTACAATGCTGACCAAATCCATGTATCCATCGAGTGACCCGTAGAAGAAGGCCGCATCGGACAGCATGGAATACATTGTGATCGTCTAGGTGAGGACAGGACCACATCAGAATGTGACTGTAATTCTGACAGATGAACCCACACGAACAGTGCAAAGGATACTATAAGACTTGAAATTACCGTGGCGAGTCAGGAAACGACTGACCCAAAAGTCAGGGACAAGTGTTGTATTTAATTATATCCGAAAATATTAAACCAATTAAACCTATTCGACAGCCAAATAAAGTATGGATCAAATATTACTACTAATGTTAATAATAATTAAATTAATGTCAAGTTAATGTCAAGGAGAGATGTACTAACACAACAACAACAACAACAATTACTAACACAGCCAGCGAAATTTATCTCGAAATATTTGTAATGAAACCTTGTACGTATATTATCATTTTATTAATTCACGTGAGAAAAAATAAACTTGTTATTTTTTGTTAAGTAAAGTTGTAAAAGTGACCTCATAAATATTGACAAAACTAAAATCACAGCCACGGCAGAGCAAATAATGTCATTACCGATTATATGGGTCGCTTGATCCGACCTTTATTACTTTATTTACGTACCAACCATATAAATAATTTATGCTAATACATCAAGACTCCTGTGCGAGATGTTTATTTACGAAAATTATAATAGCATCCGTGGCAACAAGAGCAGGTTATCTCATAAAGGAAATTTAATAATCCGACTGTTCAGAATCCTACTCGGTAGTCGTACAAGTGAGCTAACATTATAATACATGTAATTTAATCATACAGACGCCTGATCGAGTTGCTGAATCTAGGATTTTATTGCAATGGCGTCAATATTAGCATACACGTGCTCATGGAGTCGATAAATTCAGCAACACGATCCGGATAACAGCATCCAACAAGCGTTTAGATAGCATCATGACGGCACTTTCGTTTACAATCCAATATGCGATCGGAATATGTAGTCGAAGAATCATCTCGCAGCCGGTGGGAGCAAAGTGCGGCCATTAAACTTTATGGTATCTGGCAAGTGATCGAATCATCTGCAAACAACTACAGACAACACAAAAGAGTTTTTGCAGCCCGCTCCCTGGCTGCGAACATTCGCAGAGAGCTTTTGTCGACCCGGAAACTTTTGCAACGACTCGGCAACTGGAAAATTTCATTTGTACCGGATAAGGCCACAGCCGGGGCTAAGCTTGATGTTATTGACAGTTTGCGGCTACAAATTTTTATTAATTTCTTTGCAGTTTTCAGCGGACGGAATCATGAAGTGGCGAAGCGGGCGATATCCCGTGAAAGTTTCCGGTGGCCCCGGTGGGAGCGAACAAATGGCCGAATCAGAAAGAGATAAAGAGTTAAATATAATGAACGACCCGTGCACGGAGAGGATTCTCCAAGATCGCTGCGAACAAAAGCCTAACTTCACGTCGGGAATTGAAAATAATGGAGTTCTCGTGTAGCTTTCATAACTTAATGGGCGGAGGATGCGTGCTCCATAAGGAGATGAGGAGTCGCATTTAATTCTCCATATGTTCCATAAGTTCTCCATAAGTCACGAGAGATACGCCTAACTCCGAGGATTTCAATTTTTCATAGTTATTTTATTACATTCATTAAAATATAGCATATTAATATATGTATACGTTGGAAGTGTAGTTTTAATGGCACATAATTTATAAACGCGCACGTTTTCTGTCATTCGGTATCATAAGATAAAACATATAACTTAATAATAAAATCTTGAGAATATATAAATATAAAAAAGACATATAAGTAAAAAATAATTCAGTGCGCTAAAAATCGATTTATTACTTGATGAGCGTATGGGGCTTACGAGACTCTCGAATGGTCGTCGAGGCCAAAGGAATTCACACGTGACGTGAGAGCTCCCCTTGTCGCACAATAGTAATACTTTCATCATGTGAAAGACCTACTCAAAGAGAGGGTCTCTTAGAAAAAACGAAGTGAAGCCTAAGTATCGCGACTATCCCATTTATCGGTCATTAATTTAGAGTTTTACTTCCCATGGCATACTAGTTATATGTTGTTTATTTTTAAAAAGGTTTATTATACCAAATTCTTTTCTTCTCAAAACTTTTTAAAACACTGTTAATAATAATTCGTACTGTTATATCAGTCATATAACCAGGGTTTATAGGTAACATGCATATTATTTAGATAATGTAAGTTAACCGCGACTGAGCTAAGTAAATAGACAGATAGGTATCCGACGAAAACTATGAATTCAGGAAATTCTTTATAACACTGACCAAGAGGTATATAAAAAGAGACCCATTACCTCTTTATGGTTTTAAAAAAAAATATGTAGGTAGTTAGGTGCGTTGGAGCTAATTAATTTAATGCCATATATCCAGCGTTAAATAAATAATTATGAACAAACAATATAAATTGTAAACCAAATTAAATAATATTTAAATTAACCATTGTCGTGGTTTGACACTGGGGGGAATATCGATGTTAGAGACTAATCCCCCTTTCGTTTTTAAAATCTTTATCTAATCTTTAAATGAGAGAATAGCACTTTCGAATCTTTTTGTTATGCCACCCATCCATCGTAGTCAAACAAATAAATAATGCGTTACTGGAGAATTTCAACTAATTATTTTTTATTTATTTTTCATAAAGATGCGTGACTGGCATTACAGATAATCCAGGTCACCAAAGACGCATAAAAACATAATAGCAACGTGAAAATAAATAATATTTATAACAAGAAAGAAAAGAAAAGAATTATAAAATATCAACAAAACGGCGATATTTAACATCAAAATATCAACATATTCGGTCAAGTGGCTGAGCAGAGTAATAGCTCTGGTTACCGGAGAGTTTCTGAGAGCACCTGTTGTCACCGGAGAGTTTCTGAGAGCACCTGTTGTCACATTTGGCGGAAGAAAAAGCCCACGCGAACACGCGAACGAGCGTGTATTGTGCCAATCGACAGCTTGAAGAAGTACTTTGCCAAATATATTAACCTTCTTTTCCCGAGAGTTACATACCCCAAGTAAACCTGAATCCATGCACTGGGGTATAAGCTCGGGTAAGATCCAAATTCCCTCTCTAGCTTGAAGATATTCGAAGCGATGGCGCCCAGCCGATGGATCCTGATTCAAGTAAACTCCGAACCAATGTATCGTATAGCAACCTTATTACTAAGGTGCTATTCATATAATGAAAATTTCTCAAAACAAAGCCCAAAATTCTTGAAGCTATATTACATACTTCGAATACATGTGAATTTAACCTTAATTTAGAGTGGAACAGAATTCCCAGGTCTTTGATTGACGACTGCCTGGGAAGAGTTACGTTCCCATGCACTCATCGTGTTGAAAGTGCGCGGAGCTCGAAAACGCACCTTAAGCATACGACGTTTGAGAGTGTCATGTAACATATTGTTTCCTCTTATAAGGTAACTCGAGAAGAAACGTACGAGATTATCCGAGTATCCAAAACTATCCTAGTTTCAAAATGAGTCTAGCATGATCGACTTTATCAAACGCTTTTTCAAAGTCCTTATAGATAATGTCGACTTGGACCCCCTTATATAGTGACTTAGAAACAAAATTTAAAAAACCAATCTACAAATCAACAAATAAGGACATTCAGTTTTTATAAAAGGTGCTTTAACTATTATGAATAAATACAATATATAAATAAATTATTTCAGTAATTGTATTATTTAATGCAAATGGTTTTTAATGAGATACGCGAATTCTCCGAAAGCATTTCGAAAATCAAAATTACGTAGTCATAATAACTTTTTAATTGCCCATAATTAATAATTTGTTTTAATAAGTATATTTCAAATTATATGAATCGAGCTTTGTTTTGATATATCAAGCAATTAACGTGGAAGTTAACGTCTCAAATCTATTATTAATTATTTTCTCAAATAAACTCTACAGACTACTCTAAAAGTCTATAAAAGAATAAAGTATTTATTTAATTTAATATTATAAATCAAATACATCTAGAGACCAGTATACGATATAAATATATAATTAAAATAATTCATCATAAGAAAATAGGTCGTTGGATTTTCAATAATTAATTATCGATTACAAAGAAGCTTTAGATATTCAATCACAAGTAATTTATTAATATAGCATTTGAATTGAATTAATATTTATTCCAAAGTACGATATCTTGCAGAGTATGCCATTTTCGTAATGTCGCTTATTTTTATGGTATAATGAGAGTTCGTTTTACTACGAACGATTATCGAAGCTGTTTTATGGCAAATTTTATGTCATCGCAAATTACGACTGTGATTCTTGAATGTCAGAGTATTTTTCAGCATCGTAAAAAAACATTTATGACATTTGTTCGACAGTAACTCAGTTTCATTATGTGCATTTAAATTTACATTTTCAGATGAGTCGAGTGATACAAATATACTATTAACGATACGTCAATACGGCGGCCTAGAAACTAATGGGTCTGGCCGATGGGGTATATTTTGTATGAAATTAATGTATGAAAACACACCCCAAATATTTCAACCCAAGTTATTGATATATTCTTCGACAATATCTTGACATTTGTTTTAAAAATTATTTTTTCTAAGATTAAAAATGGTTATTCATGATATGCTTTATAATTTGGTCGATATTTTGGATTTTTTTTACTAATCAGTATGGCGTGTAAGCGACGTGCGTACTTGACGATGTTCCGCCGCGACTGAAGCACGTTCCCGGGCTCGTCACATGTGGTTTCACCCCTTGCATAGCACGATATTTTTACTCGCTCGCATTTGTACATCGTTCGCATATTTTTAGACAAAAACATGTAGGATTAATATAAAAAGAGTTCGATAAATTCGAGAAAAACCAAAAACTTAGGGTTTCAAATAGACCCCATCGGCACGGCTAGATTAATTAATAAATTAGATGCAAAAGTTTTGCGCTCGACAGCTTTTAAAAGGATTAGGGTCTCCGAAATCCCAGTTAATGTACCCTTTATTATATATTAGTTGCATAATAAATAATATTTAAATATATGCGGAAATACTTTGGTGGGCGAGGGTTGGTTTTTGGCAAGGAAATATTTTGCGGTTAATCTGCTATGCATTATTCATCAAAAGAACTCTGCGTAATGGATGGATGCTATTACAGTTAGTTGCTTTATCATAATTGATGTATATTTTACTATTTTTGCAGTATTTTTCTTTCGATTCTATATATAAATATGAATTTACGATTCGTTCAATTTTAATATAATAACACTGTCCAAACATATCAAAACTTCAGGTTTTAAAGATCGTAAAAAATACGAAATGCCTATCGAAATGACGGATTATTTTCCAATTTCTTTTATCATCAAGTTTTCTGTTTATTTATTCTCGAGTAAAGCTTTCAATTCCATTCGGTTTGTATCAAATATTTAATCTAACGATCAATACGCTTCAATTGTTGATGTCAATAAGAATATAATAATAAAAATATATTTATTTTAAATATATAGAGTCGTTTTAAATATATTTGGCATATCATATAAATGGCGGAGTTTATAGAGTCAGGCCAGAATATAATCGGTAATT
>JAGXCT010034433.1:0-23834 GCA_022495035.1 Philopotamus ludificatus
AGACTGACTCACCAAACCCCTGGGGTTCGATCGAACCCAGGTTAAGAACCACTGTCCTAAAGGAAGCATCCAGAAAAGCCAACCGAAAATAAACATGTCAAATTCATTCTAATGTTCCGTAGGTTTAATAAGGAACATAGTCAGCCCTCCTATAACGAAGAAATCAGGACCACGTTATAAAAACCAAAGGCATACATTTTTCCATTCATGTTAAATGACCTTGTTCAATGTCACCTGTTATTTTTTATTGTCAACCAAACGGCACTGGCCCTATTATTTCGCACGGTATCGTATTATATTACATATTTAGGAAGTATGTAATTTTACCTTGAAAATTTACGTTCTAGGAGGGAGCGGTATAGGAGGAACTGCCGAACTTGTTGGTATAGTCGGGGGCGTTAATTCGATACAAATCGACATCATTTATGATTGTTTTTGAGTACTTTTTACGAAAAAATGTCTCCTGCGACTTCTTTATATTCCCAAAGATGCAAAAAAGCATGAAAAAACGACGTTTTACCGGCATTGAGGAGATAGACATAAAATCGCTGAAGGATATAAACACCAAACCGACAATTGCGGTCCAGAAATACTTCGAAGATAATTTAAAAAGTACTTTTAAATGAACAAAATGAATATAATGAATAAACAAAGATTTTTTTGAGAAGAAAATTCCGCATTATTAAAATTTATATTGTTATTATGATAATTTCGTGAATAATTAAAAATTGTAATCGCATTGTTCGCTGTGGAATGTCTGATTAAAATATGAATGTACCGTTCATCTGCAGATTTGCATACGAAGAATTGGCGTAAAACAATAACAAACCGAACATCATGCCCCCAAAATAGAAGTGATGAACGTGATGTAATGCGAAAACGATTTATCGCTGTCATACGTTGTTTTTACCTTCTTTATATCATTGAATTGTGCAAAAGAATGCACCATGCGACCATGGAAATCGTTCAGACGCTCGACGGCGAAGAAAGTGACGGTACCGATCAGTGCAATGAAAAGTGTCGATGTTCAGCTAAACATGCGATAAATTATGATGGCATGCCTGTGACACTTGAATGCAGATTCTGACGTTGAATTTCTTCAACAGATACGAGAAATCTTACTTTTTCAGGCCCGTTCAGAAAATCCGAGTCGGTGTAGATGCACAGCGTCGACTTTCTGGACAGCGAGTCGCTCGCCAGGCTGCTGGAGCTGCTGCTCCCCGTCGAGAACTTCATTTTTATGTTTCAGTTTCAGTCACGACACACGAAAATCACAAAAAAAATCATCCACAATCACTTTTGTAACAATATAAATCCACTTTAGACGTTTTTGATCCGAGCGTCGAGACGTTGAGCACCATCGTTCTCTAGGTCCTGAAAAAAAAACGAGAGTTTAGTGAAACCTGGCAAAACTTTGATAATTTCTTAAATAAATTAATGCATCCCTGCATATGTATATCTAATCTCTAACGGATTTCTCATCACAGAACCAGTATGTCCTAGGAAGGAAAACCCTTAGCTAATGGTGTAGATTTTCGCTCCTCTTCCTTCTCACTTGCGATTTGTTACAAGCAGATAACGCCTAGAAAATATGAGAACGAATACCTAGGGAAATCAGAAGGGTAAAATCCGATACTTGTGGTATAAGATACACGTCCAATGCCAGCAATAGCCAAAAGAGGGAAAACTCTTTACAAAAAACCACATACCAAGGCGTCACTTCCTTTGGCTTCGACTACTATTCGAGTCTGATAAGGCTCACACACTCAACGAGTGAGTGTCTCGTGGCTCGCAAATGATGACGGTGATGACTTCAGCAGTACTGTCCTTATCATCTTTTATTTCATCTTTGGGAATAGAAATAGACGCAACGAGCCATGCTTGTTGAATCCAATATGACTACCAATGCAAGGGACACGTATATTACACTTAATTTGGTCTTAGTTTTACTTATGATGCCTCTGTCGTTCTAACGCGTCTTCGTTAAGGTTCCGATTAAACTCGTTCATCGTCGAAGCGAACGATTCCAATCTTCGTCAACAGTCACGGTTGAAGATGGTCACGATCGTGGAAAGAGGATCACTGTACTTTCGTTCCGACAATCGGTGTCACCCGAGAGCGGCGTCGGCGACAACCGGGCAGGGGCGAATCCCTCGCACATTAGAGGGATAGAAAGCGGACCGATTAACATTTCGATTTCACTGACGAAAGAAACATGGTCTCGAAAAGAAACCGCCGTCTGACGAGGAATGCCAGGCGTGGGTTTTTTGTCCAGAGTTGACTGGACGAGCGGGCAGCCTTCCACACCGCGGGCTATTGCATCTGAGGCCGAATCTGGGTTACGACCTCAAAACTACACCGTTCACACATTTTGGCCGGCCAACTGTATTCTTGTACACAATGTTAATTGTCAACGATCCGCGTCCGAAGATGGAATCGGACGCCCGCGCCTCTTCCGACCTGCGGATCTGCTCGAGCATCCGCTCCGAAGATGACGGACGAGAGGTCTGCACGCGGCGACGCCCAATCGGTTCGATGACGTCCGACTGTTCTCCGATGTCAAGATCGCGGACCGTGAAGAGATATTCTATATGTTTCCAGTTTCAATGTTGTTTCCAGGTTAAGAATGCGGTTTGGTGTCCGCACGCAGCAGACGCACACACCTGACCGGAATAGCGTTGGGTCCATCCGTCAACGGTCATCAATCAGCTCGTCCATCTGGTTCAGATCTGAAAAAAATACCTTACTTCGTGCGCAGGCGCACAATCCTTACTCCCAATTACAAATATGTCAACGGCGATCAATCAATCGTCGCTCTCATCCCAAAATATTCCACAAAACCGATCGCCATCATCAATTTTAGCAAAAAAAACCCATAGGATCCCGCAGTTTGCATAGATGATGAATATATCATTAAAATTTAATCTAACATTTATATAAGTTATTGTTAATGTTACACAACAGATAAAATACCCGAGTCTTAGAATGACACTGACGTTATCTGGTGATGTTTACGAAATTTTTATAATGCAATTTATTTGTTTGATATAATTAAAATATTTTTGTAAGAATTATATTTGCCAAATTGTGTAACGTTGGTAGGATTCTGTATTGTGTTTTTTTTTTGTAGGTAAAAGGACGTCTGTTTACAATTTAGCGCCCCGACCAAAAATCCACAAAAAAAATCTGTGAATAACTGTTCGGTTTGGGTTCGTGTTTAGTGAATTTGACTGTTGTTGAGATTATGGTCGATCCTTGTGTACCTGAATGGAGTCGCAGGTCGCAGCTTCCGTGGCGAGGGCTTAGCCTCCATGTGTGTCCACGCCGCTAGCTCCGGCTCAGCTCCGACTCCAGCACCAGCTCCAGCTCCAGCACCAACAACGCGTCCGCCACAGCTCGTCTCGCGTTTGTTACTCGTCGCCAGGTGCCAACCGTAACCGCAACACCGCCGCTTCTCAAACTGCGGGCCAGTTAAAAAATATTAATATTACGCGGAATGAAATTTTGCTTTCATTATAATTAAACCGTTGCCTAATTTTGTATTATAATTTACATATCGCATTATTTTAAATTTATTTTTTATATTAAAAAATTAATTTTAGCAATATAGGTAAAATATTATATCGGAGCTTGAGAATATATAGGAAAAAAAACATTGTAAAAAGTTTATGAGATGTCCGGGCCATTTAAATCGGATGATAGAATTTTAAAATGCACCTCTCGTTCAGAATCAAGGCTTCGAATCGGAAATCAATCGAAAAGATCTGTCATTTTTGGCGGAACGAAATCCGGATCTGAACCGAAATCAAAATCCATTTATTTCGGCTCGATGCATGTTAATAAAAAAAAATAATACAAATTTTAGATGAAAAACCGGAACCAAATCGATATTTATTTTTTTTTAATTAATTTTCGGCTAAATAAATATGATATGATAATTTTCATAATAATAATAAGACTTCAACTCGGAACCGAACTGAAAGCCGAAAACCTTATAAAACCGTTATTTTAGTCAGAAAAAAATATCGGTTTTAGTACATTTTCAAACACGTGGCTCGAAACCAACGGCTCTGGCCGATGGGGTCTATTTTGTATGAAAATAAACCCCAATCGTTTCCAATCCCAAGTCGAGATATAGATAAATCCTTCGACAATATCTTCGTATTTATTTTAAAAATGGATTTATCTAAGAATAAAAATAGTTAAGTGACTTGAGGCACGTTTTTTTATCGACCATGATCTTTCTTCGCATACATTTATATACTAAATAAATACCATCGATTAGTTGCATTTAGAACAGAGGTTGAAATTTTTAAATTTTTAAAAACATCGGGGACCAGATGAATAATATTTTTATTGAAATTCTATTGTAAGATTAATTTACATTAAATTAATTAATTAATTTAATGTAAATTAAACAGTGGCCTTATAACCCTGGGGCGGGTCTTTGCCACCTGGAGGACACTCCGTCTCAGTCATGATGTCATGACTGTAGACAAACGTTCTCCAGGTTATCTAGGCTCTTCGAATACGGTCAGGTCGCCAGCCAAAGCCCGGGAATCGAGCTGTCACGCGATTGTAAATAATAATTAGACGAGGCGGCTAATTCATTTACCCATTTGTCTGATCGGGAAAAGGCGGGCACCTCCTGCAGCACACACGTCACCGAATTGGCCTGGATAGCGGCCTGGCTCCTCATAGCTCCGCAGAATCTACGAAACTACGATTGGTGCCCAACCGCCATCGCCACCACGTCTAATACCGGCACGCGACAACACTCGACATTGCATGTTTAAAAAATATAGTTTATATTTTGATTAATTATAGAATATATCTACTAATATGTACATTAAGATGAACAGTACTTAAATTTTTATTTCGAAAAACAAACATATTTCTCTGTTGACTTGACGTTTTCAGTTAATTCCTCCAGTTTTTTTTTGCAAAATTACTTAAAATGATCGTATTTTGTCCCTTGTGTCGTAGTATAGTGACGTTTTAAATTATATTCTTTAATCGATCCGTCACGACGTCTCGAAACAAACGGCGTCGGCCGATGGGGTGGGTCTATTTAGTATGAAATGAATGTATGAAAATAGACCCCAAACATATCAAGAATTGATAAATTCTTCGACAATACCTTGACATTTGTTTTAACAATGGATTTCTGTAAGTAGGTATTCATATTATTCATAATATGGTCGGTATTTTAGATTTTTTTACTAATCAATATGACGCATAAGCGAGCAATAAAAAACAATTGCGGGCAATAAAGGTACCCCATCGGCACGGTTAGCTTAAAAAAATATTTTTAATAAATAAGACACCATATCAATCATTGACCATAGTAATGATAAGTTTGAGAGTCACTGCTTCGTAACAGCCCTTTTTCTGTAATAGATTGCTTTTAATATTATGAATTTAGTAAATTTTGGACGAATATATTTTATTTATAAATATTAATTTTGTATACGTTTTTTAATTATACTTATCCACTCCCGATTTCGTATGTATAGTTAAAAAAATATATACATTGTTTTAATAAAATTTATTTAATATAATGAATTTGGAGAATCACTGACTTTCAAAATTCACTTGGGCAAGATTAATTTTTTGCTTTGGTTATTTTTTTTATACTGCCTATAGGCAGATAGGTATGCAGTTGGGTTACACAAAAAAATCAATGGGTTTCTGGAGTGTCTATCATGCTACTGATAATCTTCTTCCAATCTATTATTAACAGCCATTTTATAATTGAGAGGAATATGCTAATCAACTTGTCTAATAAAAATATGGAAGTATATATTTCTGGTATAATCTGTTTACAATATTTTAATCCAGCGATTTTAATTATGTTTGATAGCATAATACCTGAAAAACATAACTAATCTCTCCCGGCTCATGTGCTCAATATTTCATGTTTATTTGAACGCATCGTTTTAATGTTAAAATTATCATATTGAGAGTTTGAAAGATAGTAATTTTTGCAGGCGAATATGAAATATCTTTTAGCTTATTACGAGATTTTATAGACAGGATAGGTAATATTATGGCTATATTTAACCTAAAAAAAATAATAAAATATTTGAATATCGAAAACGAATGAAACAAAATGTATATATTTTAAAAAATCAACAATAGAAAAAAAAGAAATTTATAAAAATATATCAACAAAATTCAATCACATGTTGTATTGTATAGCAAATATTTCCTGTAGCTCGGTATGATTGTTTAATTTTTTCCAGAATTGCTCCATTTTTGGAGAATATCAGCGGCTTTCTCGAGATTTTCATCTTTCTGTAAAAATATACAAGTTTTATTTTTAATTAATCATTATCATATAGCGTGGGGTTTCTCAACGGTGTCCAGGTGAACCCCCTGGGTGTCTATGGAAGTTTGAAATGGGTCTATTGGTCTAACCTTTAACTTTGTAATTGAGTTTTTTTAGAAATTTAATCATTTAATAATATCTGGGCTCTCAATATGTGCCTATATCTTTCTTACGTAAAGTATGGTACGGAAATCGTTTTACGCGATAAACAGTTCCCATCAAAAGCCAATGACGTCACCGTCACGTGACTTACAGGATCACGTATAAATATACGCCATAATAAATTCATTCACGCACATTCGCTCACACCGTCATAGAAGTCACATCTCCGTGATCATCTCGTACCAGAGATTCGTCTCTGGGATCTTATCTTCATTACTGGTACCAAAGAAATCTTTGGGATTATTGATTTATCTCGTACCAGAGATTCGTCTCTGGGATCTCGATACTTCATTAACATGTAAACCTATCATCAAACTGGCGACCCGTATGTCATAACATTTTGGTGGCAGCGGTGGGATACCATTTCTAATAGTGGTACTACTGTCGCTCCCCCTTAACATATTGATATAACATAAGAAAAAGGGTTGGTAACTTCTAATATAACGGAATGATTAATCTATATTTATATATTTGCCTTGATGAAGCAGTATCTGACGTAATCCTCTGCCAAATGTTTGTTTTTCGGACTGTAAAAAGCACTGGGAGGAATTCCTTGAATTCCGACATGCTTCGTCATGTATTTAGTAAATTTATAATCTCTGTACGTATCCGTTTCATTCGATAAATCAACTTTATCAGCTGAAATAAATATCATAAAAATTAATGTTTTATTATTTAGATTATATTAATGATCTTCAATTGATGTTTACCGAGTTTCGACCAATCTCCGAGCATGAAATATCCGCCCTCCGGAATAGTGGGATTCATTCCGATATCCGTCAATGCCTTAACCATAAAATCTCTCTTTGATTCCAATTCAGCGGGCAACGAATTGAAATAACATTCGGGCGAATTAAGCCTCGTTAGCTCCAACTCAAAACCTTGAGCAACAGCTTCCTACAAATCATCGGATATTATTTTACATAATATATCAACATATTTTTTTCAAAGTTATATAGATAAGTTCTGCCTTCATTGAACTGTGCAAAATTAGAGATAAAACTATACACTCGTACTTTATAAAAAAAACTTTACACAATTACATGCTTATAAATTTCAAATCGCATAAATAATATACCTGTATGGGAGTGCTACATGTGTAAACGCAATTTTGGTGGACGACTTGCAAATTTTTCATCAAATTCTCCGGTCCATATGCCCAACCGGTCTTCCAGCCTGTGACTGAAAAAGTTTTTCCGGCCGAGCCTATGGTGATTGTTCTCTCCCACATACCAGGCAACGTGGCTAAAAAAATATATTTAAATTGATAGCTCTATAAAACGAATAGCGAATCGAATCAATTTCCATAAATTAGAATATAATTACCCATTCGAATATGTTTATACGGTTTGTATACGATCCACTCGTAAACCTCGTCGGATACGCACATGACATTGTGTTTTTTGCATAAATCGGCAATGAATTCCAATTCTTTTAAATTAAATACTTTCCCTAACGGATTATTAGGCGTATTAACGATGATCATTTTTGTTTTATCGTTGAACATGGCCCGTAATTCCGCTTCGTCCAATACCCAATCCGATGACATTATGACGCCATCTTTCTTGCGCTGAAATTCAATAAATTAATCATCCGCGAATACACGAAATATATCAAATAATTAAAAATACGTACTGGCTTTAACGGAATGAAACGAGGAGTTCCTCCGGCCATGCGTACCATTGGTTCATAGCAATCGAAAAATGGTTCGATGATTATAACCTCATCGCCATTATCCACATGTCCTATATTAAAAAAAATTGTATTACATTGAATTTGACGTCGTATTAATAATCTCATTATACCTAAGATTGTCGAAAATAACGCTTCATAAGCTCCTGCGGTGACGAGTACTTCCGTATTGGGATTAATCTCCCGGTTAATTAATTGAGAATATAATTTAGATATGGCATTCACTAGCCGAGGATGGCCCTGTAAATAAATACGTATCATAATAATATTGATTAATACACAATGAAAAACCCACATAATCATTATTAAATATCTCTTTGAGGTCAGCAGTAAAAATATTTTTTAATTATCTCAAAAAATGAATATGATTATTAAAAATATACCTCATTGACCGCAGCAATGAGACAAGATTATAAAAAAAAAATTAACCACTTTACACGCGCACGATCACCGGTGATTGTAATCACTTGGTGTTGTGTTCACGTTCGAGCGTATTTGATATCTTCATACAACAAAAACTACTGTTATATTTTAGTACGTTTAAGCATTACCAGACTCTCGAATGGTATTCGAAGCCAAGGGAGTCGAGGTCTCACAATGATGTGAAGACTCCCCTTTTACGTCCATACCGCGATGGCCCAATCCATCTTGGTATGCGGTCTTTTATAAAAAGGTTTCCTTCTCTTGGCTATTGCTAGCGTTGGACTTCATCTTCTACTATTGCTGATATCGGATTTTACCCTCTTTACTGTATCCAGGTAAATGGGAGGGGATTGTCTTGGTATATGCTTTCCTAGTGGTTCCAGTAAGACGAGTCACAACCAACATTAACCTTCTTGCGTAATAGCATTCATCATGATAAGGTCCTTTCTAAAGGAGAAGTTCCCTAGGAAGGAGAAAGAGAGAGCAAAAGTATTGAAACTAAGTCGATTATCGACCTTTATTTTAGGGTTTTCCTTCCCAGGGTATATTGGTTATACTGCCGAAAAAGAGTGATATTTTATTTAAAAAAAAATTCAAAGTAGTAGTGAATTGTTGACTTTTAACTACTAGTTCTACTAAGGGATAGTGGTACTACTGATAAGAAAAAATGGTTATTTCAGCTAAGAGCTTAACAAAGCAGCCGTGGACATTAAATTTAGGTCGGTTGACCACATTAATTGCTGTTAAAATAAACTTTCAATTAGGTACTTAAATTATAAAAAAAAGGAAAAGAAGAACGTTGTTTTTAAACTATACATAGTATAATAAAAAGCAATAAAAAAAATCCATTCGTTTTGGACGATTTCTCGAAAAGAGACGGGTGTGAAGTGGTTAATCGGTATTTTTTTTTACGGTTTGATTAAAATTTTGATTGTATTTGAATAAAGTAACATTAAACACATACAAATCCTCTGGTATATTGATTGAGAAGCACGTTCGGTCCAATGGGAACCTCGGAGAGTGCTTTACGGACATATTCAGGCGCAGCAAAATCAGGAAACCCTTGTCCCAAATTTAACGGCTTGTATTCTAATGCCAGTTGGATATATTCGACCCTAGAAAATAAATAAATGAATTAATTTTTAAATAAAGTAAAACCCCAATCTATCCGTTGTCCTTTGATAAGCGATGAATCAAACATTTTGATATTATTTTTTTAAAAAAATAAATTATCATATGTTTATGTGATTCTCCAGGAAGTGGATAAACTGATAACAATTGTTTTTCATGATCATTATATAATAAATACATTGTAGAACAACTTCAACTATTGATAGGCAACACGTTTCTAGATTAAATTTGTCTATTTATTCAAAGGTTATCAATTCTCATCTATTTATCACCCCGAAACCTATTTGATGACGCATGCGTAGTAAAATCTATTTGAATAAATTATTTCGCTATTTATCTAGCAAAAGGTTTACGAATTAAATTACCATACGCTCTTTTCGCCGTCGCCAAATCGCTGAGGTAATGAAAATTTGTCCATAATGATTGGTGTTGTGCTGAAGCTTCGTAAATTTATCGGTTTTGCGATAAATTTAGCAAAATTGCTGATTGACTTGGTGCACTTGATACAGCTTAGCATCTGGAATAAAAAAAATATACATCATACGATTGATAATTGCAAACGACAAACAACTTAATTACTCTAATAAATTATATGGCAATAACATAAAATTTAATTATGATAATAATACTAATTTTACAAAATTTTAGTTATAAAGGTGAGAGTTGTTTTATCTTTAAATAGTGTAGATAAAAAATAAATATTAGTTAATTAAATATTTTTTTAATAGATTTATACCGTATCTTATGAATCTAAAATGTGCAAAACTCAAGAAGTAGTAAATGATAATCTAATGATCTGATTATTTTAGATATAATATTCTAGGATAAGTAAGATTTTGCCAAGTAAGGCCCCCAATAATTGGGGGGCCCTATGCGGCCATTAGATTGTTTAATATCAGTACTAAGTAGAAGAATAAAATTTTTCAGAATTATTAGGAAAAGTGTCTTATCCGAGTATCTGACTGGGACTACAATAAAGTGGAAAAAATTAATATTGATGAATAAATAAAGATTTTTCGAGATAAACGAAAATACAAATTAAAAAGGAAACGAATCTTTGGAAAGAAAATGGAATCACTCATATGTAGAAGAAGTTCATTGCAATTTTTTTATAGAACATCTGGTTATATTATACAGGAAATAATACATTTTCTTGAAACACTAGATGGCTGCAGAAAATAACTGGATTTTATATTCATATTAATGCGTTAGAATAGGTACTTAACCACTCATTCATAAAACCATATGAAAAAAATGTTGCATGAATAACATATTGATTACATTTTTATAATACTTATGGTTGGAATATAGTTTCGGATTTGAAGTAGTATATTTGAACTAGTATATTTCTATTACAACACATAGTTTATCAATTACCTGATGTTTGATATGACTTTAATGTTAAGGTTAGTAAACATGAGATAAGATTTATTTTTGCGATTGTATTACGACAACAAATTATGCACGTGATTGCGCCATCGTCCCGAAGAGACTCACCCGATCACCACCAGCTCAAAACACCGAATGACCGGCGACGGCTACTTAAATGTCTTGCGATCGCGGTGTGGCCATATGGTCAGGCTAAACCTATTCTGTCACTGACATCTTTGGCCTGTTGCGCATTTAAGAAAGACCGTCTCTTCGATACCGATTAACGAAAAAATAACCGGTTTATGTAAAGATTATATAAAGAAAGCGGTGCGCTTACTTACCTTGAATTTCGGCTGGCAACTGACAGCGCAAATTTATAAATGTCAACAATGTTATTAGCGGCATACGTCATATTTAAAATATACGATAATTGTTTTCGCAAATGATCTATAAATATATTTGATATATATAAATTCATTGAATCTAAGAATTGAGCACGTATGTTATAGATTCAGATTTTTAAAATGTTTTATAACGTGAAGTGTTGCCATGTGCAATGTTGTGCGGAGAGCAGTTGGCAACAGTGCTGCACGTGGAACTGTCAGTTTGACAATGTCGGCAGCGGTGGAGACCCGGCGCGTAGAAGCGCTAGCTGCGGCTGCGCGCGAGGCGACCGCGGCTGTGGCCCGCGGAGGGGGCGCAGCCGAGGTGCGCGCAGCCCTACGTAAAGCGGCAGCTCGAGCTCACTTAGCGCAAGTACCGCGGCTCACAGAACTGTTAGCGGCACTCAATACGGAGCAACGCGCCCTGTTGCGCGGTGTCTTATGCGCCAAGCCTGTGCGAACCGCGTCTGGCATTGCCGTGGTAGCCGTCATGTGTCGGCCGCATCGCTGTCCGCACTTGTCGCTCACCGGCAACGTGTGCGTGTACTGTCCCGGCGGTCCTGACTCTGATTTTGAATACTCCACGCAGAGTTACACAGGGTACGAGCCCACTTCTATGCGAGCTATTCGCGCTCGCTACGATCCATATCTGCAGACACGTCATCGCGTTGAACAACTCAAGCAACTAGGCCATGACGTCGACAAAGTGGAATTCATCGTCATGGGCGGCACTTTCATGTGTCTTTCCGACGAATACCGTGACTACTTCATCAGGTGCGTTAACCATTCTTTGATTGAATAAAGTATGTCCATGTAGACCACCTGGGACATTTTTATTTATTGTTTTAGAAGCTTACATGATGCGTTATCGGGACATACGTCTTCGAGTGTAGAAGAAGCTGTGAAATATTCTGAAAAATCAAAGACAAAATGTATCGGAATAACTATCGAGACTAGGCCTGACTACTGCTTGAAACGCCATCTGTCCGACATGCTCGGATATGGATGTACTAGGTACGATAGATATCCTAATATTAAACAACTTATTATTTGGTTTTCTGTATTAAATTCTTTATTTTTTAATAACAGACTTGAAATTGGTGTCCAATCTGTATATGAAGACATAGCAAGAGATACGAACAGAGGACACACAGTGAGGGCCGTTTCTGAAAGCTTTCATATGGCTAAAGATGCTGGATTTAAAGTATGTATTAATAAGTTCGCTTCGTTAATTTTAAAATATTTATTTTTAATAATTCATTTTAAAAAAATTCAGGTTGTTGCACACATGATGCCCGATTTGCCGAACATGGACTTTGAACGTGACATTGAACAATTCATTGAGTTTTTCGAAAATCCTGCATTTAGAGCCGACGGTTTAAAAATATATCCGACTTTAGTCATACGCGGTACCGGTCTATATGAACTGTGGAAAACAGGACGCTATAAGAGTTATCCGCCCTCTACTTTAGTCGATTTAGTAGCAAAAATTTTGGCCCTTGTCCCACCATGGACACGTGTATACAGGTATTTTTTTTTGTGATTTAAACTTATTATTTAATTAAATTGAATGTTAACCCTTTGGATGCCACGACGTTTTTTTTATAAACTTGCCAGAATTGCCATGATTCTATTAGTGAATGGTCACTTTAACTTATCATCATTATCATCATCATCATTTGCCAGCCACAAGGCACTCACTCGTTGAGGGCATGGACCTTACCAAACTCTCGAATGGTAGTCGAGGCCAAAGGAACCTGAGTCTCATACATGACGTGAGGGCTCCCCTTTCGTATTCATACCGCGGGGTCCCAAACCGTTGGTATGCAGTTTTTTGTAAACAGTTTCTGTCTCTTGGCCATTGCTGGCATTGGACATACAATGACTTCTACCTTGTTGGTATCAGATTTTACCCTCTCGAACCAATCAAGTAGGAGATGGTTTGTCTCTGTATTAATTTATTCTCTTCTCTAAGGCATTATCTGCTTATAACAAGTCACGAGTGAGGAGTAGTGAACGACCACACAGACACACACACCTATATAGATATATACACAAGCATTCATATGCACATCTGCCCAAAATGGGTCTCAAGTAGCCGGTCGCAAGTGATTATTAACCCTGTCCCGCAATAGCAATCCTTTCATTATGGGAAAGACCTCCTCAGAGAGAGCTCCTCTATAAAGAAAGAAGAGAAGCAAAAATATCGAAACTAGACCTATTTTTGGTCAACAGATTAGGGTTTTTCTTCCCAGGGTATACTGGGTTCAAAATGTATTGCATACTTTTATTATTTTACGATGCCGAGCCGTTGTTTTAAGCAATACTACGTAAACAGCAAAAGCCGGTTAAATCGACTCGTGGCAACCAAAGGATTAAGTATATTTAATATAATTTTAGAGTTCAGCGAGATATACCTATGCCTCTCGTAAGTTCAGGAGTTGAACACGGCAATCTTCGCGAATTAGCTTTGGCGAGAATGAAAGATTTAGGCGTGGATTGTCGTGATGTCAGAACGAGAGAAGTCGGAATTCAAGAAATACATAATAAAATAAGACCCTACGAAGTAATATATCAATATCTAATTATAATATAATAAATTATATTTTATATTAATTTACGTTTTATCGGTGTTTATCAGGTGGAGTTGGTTAGAAGAGATTATGTAGCAAACGGTGGCTGGGAGACTTTTCTAGCTTACGAAGATCCCAAACAAGATATTTTGGTAGGACTGTTGCGGCTCAGAAAGTGTTCAAACGAAACTTATAGGCCAGAAATGAAACCTTCCGCTCAATCCGATTTTCATCAGTGCAGTATAGTGCGGGAACTTCATGTGTACGGCAGCGTAGTTCCGGTAAATATAAAATTATTAACGTTTGGTATTGTATTTTTATTTTAACTGCAATATCTCATTTAATTTTAGGTCAATGCTCGTGATCCAACCAAATTTCAGCATCAGGGATTCGGTATGTTGTTAATGGAGGAAGCCGAAAGAATAGCCAGAGAAGAACACGGTTCCGATAAAATTGCAGTAATTTCAGGCGTCGGAACTAGAAATTACTATGCTAAAATAGGATACCATTTGGAAGGACCTTATATGGTGAAATTCCTTGTCAGCTAGTGTCCTTTATTTAAGAATTTAAATATTACGGAATAAAAAATGCTATATAATGATCTTTACAGAAAATTTTCCTTGTATATTCTTATACTTGGTTTTTACATCACGAGTTATATATATTTATCTTGGATTGTATCTAAGATCCCTGTTGATTTCACTTATGAGATGAGATCTGTGCTATTTATTAATAAAATGAATATTTTACAATTAAAATTGTGTTTCATCTGTCCCTGTTAATAATAAAATAGTTTAAAAAAATATTGAATTATATATTTAAAAAACAGTTGCATATAAAAATATAAATTCAAAGTCAAAATTAAACAAACTAAAATTATATAAAACACTAAGATTAACAAATTTCTTACGTACATACAAATGTATATTAATTTATTAAACTCTTTTGATTTTCCGATGCTGAATATTTGCAACATAAGGTGTGGTCTTTTTTAATTGGGGCCCCACTTGAATTATGTTGGGGCCCCACTTTTTTTTGTTGAGGCCCCACTTTTTTAAACTCGTCGGTTGCTGAAATGTTTCTAACCAATACAAAAAAACAATGATATATCGTTGCATTAAAGATATATCGCGACTAGTTATTATCATCCCCATGGTTCCGAATCATCTACAGTCCATTCCTAAAAATATTAACATTAAAATTCATTTTTTTTATGCATTATAGATTAATTGTACCTCTTCATTTGCATATACGTCCTCGCTAACTGTATTATTCATATATTCCAATGAGTTGTAAGCATCGTCAGACTCATCACTGTTTATATCCTTGTATAATATACAACCGTTTTCAATCTCGTAGCCGTTTGTTGATAAAATATTACTGTTGAAAACAACACATACAATTTACGAATAATATGACGCCAAAAATAATATTTAATTAAAATTTAACCTTAACGCATCAATGTCGATGTCAAAATCTTTGTAAAATTGCATAATGCAATCCATTGGTATTTTTAATGAATTTAATTCACAGTCGTAAAACGAACTGTTTCTATCGATTGCGAAAATTCTGATCACGTATGCAGTTTGGTCCTTAATTTTTTGCAACTCGGTTCTGTTATCTACCTACAAAAAATAATAAATATTAGGTTGAATCATAAATAACATCCGAATTTTTATCATACAGTAAACCCTCCTATAATTTTTGCGGCAGCTTTTTCCTATAACGTCAAACCCCCCTATAACGTACATATTTTAAAACGCTAAATAAATTTTCATAAAAATATTTTATAATTTCATAAAATTAACTAATAAAATTCGCGTTGATCTTCCCTGCCCGCAAGTTGCGGAAAGATTACGTCAGCCAAAATACAAAAAGATATCGCTCATGGCGCGAGTCGGACATGGCGGACTGAAAGAATGATTGGAAAAGGACCTGATCGACTTGCTCACCATTAATGAAAGTTTTTCCATTCAAAAAATTCTGTAAAGAACAGAAAAGGTGGTAGTCTGTAAGAGCAAGATCTGAGGAGTAGGGTGGATGCGGTAAAACAGACCAGTTGAGCTCCGGCCGTCGCTTTAGCACCTTGTTTGAATTCCTTAAACATCTACATATTTAAGGGTTCAGACGAACACCACTAACGCCCACCACACTAAATAATTGTCGAATGACTGACAAGCCACTTATCTATCTAGTGAAATCAAAAATCCCCTTGTCGGGTGACTCACTACGAGTAAGTCCAAACAATAGAAACTGTCTACCTGAATCGGAAGTTATTAATGACTCAACCTAATATTTTAATATTACAATATTTTTTTTTCATAAAAGCCCCTGTAATTAAACTGCTAAGAAAATATAAAAATAATATATGATAATTATACGTACAAAAAATGGATAGTCATATGTAGCAATAACTTTATAATACTGTTGGGGTTGAATATTCTCCGGCCAATTTATCCCATCCCATAAATATGATTCTGGCTCATTTTTTTTTAATTCTTCGTATTCTTTTTCACAAGATACTAAGTCATCACTATTGACGCATATATTTAAATTATTACAGTCCATGTCAATTTTATGTAAATCAATACATTCAGAACTAGCAGTTAAAAAATAAAAAAGAATTATAAAAAAAATACGAGTCATATAATACGGGAACGTTATTATTTACCTATTTTTAACATTTTCCGTACACGATTTTTCATCTGAAACATAAAAAAAAATAATATAAAAAATACTTATTGTAATATCAGTATTATATTGACTTACTAACCCAACCGATTGAATTCTACATCGGATTCCTTATTATAACGTATGTTTTTGAAAGAAGCTAATTGTGAACAACATCCGAGATGTTCAGTCCCTGCAGGACCTTTTCCGATTCCTTGAAACTCCACTTCATAATCAGGATAGCGTAAGACTATATTGTTACACCTTGAAATTGAATAAAAAAATCTCTAATAAATCTCTATTCAATCATATATCGCTTTATAACGTGCATACCAATCCTGAAATTGTTCTCTACTCCATTCAAAGCGATGATCTGCATGTCTAAATTGTCCACATTTCATTGTCCCAAATAAAACGTTAAAATCTGCATTCGGCGTAGTAATGATAACTACGAGCGGTTTAATAAACCCAAATATGTTATGCGGTAAACGATCTAACATCCCCGAATCTAAATGTTCGATCAGCTCTATTGCGACTACAGCATCACAACCAACGAGTCGATAATCAGGATCGCAAACACTACCATGTAGTACCTGAGAATGGAATATTTATATTAATTAACACAATAAGTGATAAAATATTAATGTACAAATACCGAAATATTTAGAGGTTGTTTGCGCGGACAGATTGTATCGTGGATAATGGGTTCGGCTCGATGATGAAAGTTCAGTAACATTTCATCGTCGTTATCAACCGCAAGGATCGATGTGAGTTTATTGAGTTTTCTCAAGTAGTTAAGAAAGGCCATGTTGTTGCAGCCGAAATCAACCACCTGTAAAAATAGTATTTTTGGTTTTGAAAACGATAAATCGTATCAATATTCAATACAATGGATAACCTTATGGATTTCCTCCACATCAAGGATGTCAACGGCAGCGTCATATCGCTGCATGTATACAGGTGGATCAAAACGAACTTGATTTGCACCGGACTCCAACTCCAATTCCGACATCGGTCAATTTCAAATTACCGTCACTCTGACATATTTGGCCCAAAGTGAAATTTGTTAAGTTTTACTACCCAATGACGGATTTCCTCTTGAATTACACTCCTTATTCTGTAACAGAATGCCTGAGAAGTTTTAGGAGACATCAGAAACCCCCCTTAGGAAGCCCCTGATTTTTTAAAATAAAAAAATGGATTAACTAATAAAAAAGAAGAAAGAGAAGAAGCAATACAAAAAAAGAAGTTCAATTTTATTTTTCTGTCTGCATTTTTAAATAAAGTGATTTGAAAATAAATATACATATTGATTAAAATACGGACCATTGGTTTTATGGTAGCTTGCGAACTGTTGGCAAAATCTGACGAACATAATCAGGTTGTAGCCCCCTTCCTCGTTACATTTATTTACCCAACCAAGTCTTCGGAGGTGTAAGTACGATGATATGTTAAATTACTGACTTAGCGGGAGCAGAAGTTCAGCGGTTTGCAGATTTGATGATACAGTATGCGTCCGACAAGTTAGGCTTCAGTAGAGACTTTCGTCTGCATAAGACTCTTAGACAGAGTCCAGGATAGCTTCAGCTCAGGGCGAAGCTGTGATCCTCTCTGGCGTTTGTTGCTTGGCTGCTCAATTTTATAGGGCGCGAGCAGATACCCTTTCCACTCCTGACGTGTTGTTTACGTCTGGGATTTTTTGCTTGATATTCCAGAATAAATAAATTTGTCGTTTTTTTTAGCGTCTAGTCTAGACTGCGGCTTATTGTTTGCGTTTTTTACCACAACTTGTTTTATGTGTTAATAATAAGTCCAGGTTATTAGTCCTTGATGTGACCATCACAATATTAAAAGGATTATTCGTGAAAAATAAAAAACTTGTGGTCCCAAATAGATGTGGTCGAAAAATCCGCACGGCTAGGTTAAGTGCTTATGTTATATTAAATATTAAAATTCTGTAACCGAATCGATAAATATTTTTTAATTAAACCATAACGAAAAAATAATGGGTGGAAGCCCTGGATGAGTATTCCGTATGATCCGTCTGAAGTTGGCTGGTAATAAAAACTGCAGACCAAACAACATACAACTGGCAACACTGTATGTGTTGACGGCGGCGGTGTTTTTCTACGGCGAGTACCCGGGGTGTCCACTCAGTACGCACCTTCTTTTTCTCATTAATACATGTCAATAGATTTTTTTTCAGTTGAAACCCATCATATCGAATTTTTTTAACCCGTTTTGAAACTAAATCTTAACATAACTTAACCTTCAAACAGAAAAAATATTTTGCAATCTTTACTGTATGACTAGATGACTATAGACTTGCTTGTGTATCAAGTATGTGCCAAATGTACCAAACATAAGCTACGCCAAAATTTATCATATAAAACCCTTACCAATTGCACTATTCATTTCACCGAGGTGTCATTTTTAGTTTCAAAGGAGAGGTGAAAGTATAATAGATGTATATATACACATGTAAATATTATTTATTGCACATAACAGAATCTGCATACATATATTTATGTACTAACTATCATTATCATTATATCTCTTCTCAATACACTAGAGCAGGGATGGCGAACGAGTACCCTGCGGGTCACGTAGTGACCCGCGTGTGAAATTATCAAACCTGCTTGAATTTTAGATATGATTGTAAAAAGCCTTCATTTAATAAAAAATAAAATGATTATTAATTAGAAACTAATATCACTAGATGTCGCCACATGTTTAAAGAGCTAGAGTGTGATTAGGTTTATTCTAGCGATAATTTTGCTTCTAAATTTTAATGTTAATAAAGCTTGTAAGCCTTTATTTATTATTCTTTTAATTACTCAATCTATGTGACCCGCCACATGGATTTAATAAAAAAAAATATCAAATTTGACCCACTTGGGAAAAAGGTTCGCCATCACTGCACTAGAGTCACTACATTGATCATGTCCTTTATATTATTTGTAATTTAATTTTGTATACATATTAAAACTCTTTACAGATATTTAATCAAGGGGATGTAGCTGGATGAAATATCAAAGTGTTCATTATCGAAATAACATAATTTATTTAGTAATGTGATAAGCAATAAATTAAAAATGGTGCCTGTAACATTAGAGGGCTGCGGCCCTATTTCCGAGGGCGCACGCGGTGGCTCCATATCCTTGTCCATGCTTATCGACTTCATCGTTCAACGGACATATCACGAGTTGACCGTCTTAGCTGAATTGTAAGTTATATCATTACATAAACTATATATAATAAATGTTCAATGCAACGCTAACAAATCCATTGCTTTAGATTACCACGAAAGACTGACATGGAGAGAAAAATAGAAATATACAAATTGGCGTCGCGTAGCCGTCAATTGTTTATCCGATTGTTGGCGTTGGTAAAATGGGCCGGTAGCGCTTCTAAAGTGGACCGATCGGCTAGCATCATGGCATTCTTAGACAAACAAGCCATGCTATTCGTAGACACCGCCGATATGCTAGCGAGAATGGCTCGAGAAACGCTCGTACACGCTCGGTACGTCTACGATGAAATTAAAAATATTTTTTTTTAAATTGAGTCTAATTTATTATATATTTTAGATTGCCGACGTTTCATATACCCGCTGCCGTTGAAGTTCTGACACAGGGTACGTACGCCAGATTGCCTGCGTGTATACGTGAAAGACTTGTACCCGCCGAAGGGCTCAGTTCTTCGGAACGTCGAGCTACTTTGCGTGCTCTCAATCACGTTATTCGTCAACGATTGGTCGTTTGTTCGCTTCCTGATAATATGCGAACGTTTAAAGTGAGTTTTACAATTATTATCATTAGCTATGTATATATTAAAAATATTTTTATTATTAAAGGTTGAAAATGGGAGAGTCACGTTTCAAGTTGGACAGGAGTTTAGTGTCTCGTTGACGGTAATGGGAGATTCTCCCACGTTGCCATGGAGACTCTTGGATGTTGCTATTCTAATTCAAGATAATGAAATTGGAGGTATTTTAAAATCGTATACATAAATATTAGCACTATCGTCACCGCATCAAATTACCAAAAACCTACGCTATTAAATGTATTGAAGTTGCAGATGTAAAAAATCATACAGACTAACTATGAATTAGCTCATCGAATAAATTTTGATTACTTTCCGATCCCCCTAATATATTTTTGATGTATTCATAAATTTTCATCTTATTGTTTATAGAAGGAAAACCCCTCGTTCATCCACGGCAAGTGACTTATATTAGGTCTGTTGCACAAGCGAGATTGGCAGCTGGTGGTGGACCACATGCTCTATTAGCTGTGCTCGCTTATTTTTGTAGATCTCTGCAATTAGAGCTTTTATACACGCAAACTCTGAGATTGGCACGTGATCGATTGGGACGACACGTACTCGTCGATCAATATGTTCCCGGGAGACGTCTAACAGTTTCTTATTGGAGGTATAGTTTAATAAAAATAATTAAATCAATAATAAACGAACATGTTTTAAATATGTTGAATTTGTCGTTTCAGAGAGCTGGGTTGCGAATTGGGCTATCGTGTGACGGTTCAAGCCGATCCATCGTGCCCAGGTAGACCGTTAGCCGCCGTTCATATCCCGCAGTTGGGATCGGAACAGGAGGCAGCGGCCGCGAAAGCGTTGGCTGCCCCGCCTCTATCTATGGAGCGATTATTAGTTACAATTATTCATGTCCGATCTCGTGCTCGGCTCAGCGATTTAAAAACTCTACTCCTGGATATCGGGGTACGATTTCGAATTTTTAAATATAAATACTGTAGCATAATTTATTTATCTATTTAATATTTTCAGGTGGATTGTACATTGACGGGATCTCCGTGCGTTTTAGCATGTTCTCTATTACAACCGTGTCTGAGGGCTGAACAATTATTAGTTGCGGTGGGCGTACATTGCGGTCAATTGCGCTGTCATGTGCCTCAATACCCGAAAGCTCCTATTACTCCGGCGTTACCTGCGGCACTTGCCGCAGCAGACCGCAGTCGCTTATCGCCACTTCTAGCGGAATTAAGGTAATTTTTTGCATCAAGTATTCTCAATGAAAACTTTATGTCTACATATTATAATATTTTTAAGGTTTTGGTTAATGGCAAGACGTTGTGAGAAAACTTTACAACATCTTCCGGCGCACGCTTCCGATACTCTGCCGTTCATAGCTCCACCAGATCATCCGATTAATCGGTTGTCTCAAAATCGGCTCTATGTCACACTACATAGACACACAAATCACATATTGGTAATTATTTTTTTGTGTATATTATGTTTATTATAATTTCGTATTATAAGTATGATGTTGTAGATCGTAGAAATGCTAGCTGATGGCGGTGGTAGCGTCAGATTGTGTTTCCATTTAGCCGCCGTTAAAAATTGTGGGCCCGATGAAGAAGATCCGGATACTGAGCAAGGCGGCGCTTTCTTGAAAGTGCTCTCACTTGTCCAGTTTGATACATTTGTACTTACTCATGGACCTTTCACTCCCGTAGATCCACCATGTAAGTACTATCATTTATATTTTTAAAAAATCCTTAAGTTTTTTTTGCGGTAAAGTAGTTGCAGAGAAAATCTTGATAGATACCTCCGTTCTGAGGATATAGAGTAGTGCCTAAAGTTTCTCGGAGGTAGTTTCAGATAGAGCAATCCAAAAAGTGCTCTCAGAGCCATATGGAGAGGTTGTTCTCCAAGTCATTCTCGCTTTGTAGCGAGGATGACTTGAAGAAGTTCTCTTGAGAGAGACAAGATCAACGTTTCTCTTCTTAGACAACTTCTCTTTACAGTTCATTGCGAACACATGATCAAAGTGCTTTCAGCGATATACCATGCTGCTCTGTATTTGCAACACTCCTTCCAGATCTACAGTGAAACTATTAAGAGACGAAGAATGATTAAATGCACAACAGCTTTATTTATGCAAATCTCTCTTTGGTCGGCATGATCCTTTTAGTTCCGAAAGTTCTTGATTTTATCTCTACAGGATTCTCTGCATTCTGCATCCCGCATCGCAGCTACTACGGTGGAGCCTGTGGGGTCTTCACTTGGTCACTCCAGCGGGTGGGCGCCCTGCCCCTTCCCCTGCATCCTTGTACGATTCCAAGCACGAGCTTGTCCGGGCTTTCGTTTCTTCTAGTGAGATGGATGCTATCGAAGAAGAATCCTTTTGAGACATATGGTCGAAAGTCGGTCTTCTTTATAGTTCCCCATTTCTTCCAAAACGGACACGTTTGTGCATTTAGCGGTTAATTAACATGCACTAATCAGCAATTTCGAAGTTAATTTATGCAAATATAATATTAATAATAGATGTGGCCGATCCAGGGATTTCTGCTTCGTCTGCTCCCGTTTATGGCCTTGTCCACACTCTGCCTCTCCCTGCTTTGGAACATCTCTATACACAAAACCCTAGGGCTCAACACGTATCGATCGGCTGAGCATAATCCCATAGATCTTCAAGAGTTGAACAAAGTATGCAATACGGAATTACGCCTAATATTCTGCAACAGGCTTTGAGAATCAGTGTATTCCAGATTCGCCGATTAACACATGACTTCTATGACTTAAAGCTAAGCTTGTCCCGACATTACAGCTACAAATATTTTTTATAATATAAACGTCGACTTTAGTTGTATTTCGGAAACGTTTTTCTATAAAGTGTGCTCCATGAATCTGAAGGGAATGTAATCGGAAGGTGCAAAGTCTGGGAAATATGAAGGATGTAATGTAAATAATTGAGGGTTTGGCTCGACCAGGGATCTCAATATGTCATCAAATTTAGGTCGTCCAGTTTCAGGTGCATCTTTTAGATTTCTATTTCCCGATTTAAACCCTTGAAACCTAAATTCATGACATTTATGTGCTCTCTAATTGTACATACATACATACATAAGTGGCCTTCTAACCCCGAGGCAGGTTTTTGCCACCTAGAGGACACTAAGCTATCTTCAGCAGAGACACGTTCGTCCCAATCCTTATGCCAGGACTGTGATGGTCGTCATCCAGGTTATCAACGCTCTTTAAATACGGGTCAGGTCGCCAACCATGAGCCCGGGAGCCGAGCTGTCAACGGGCGGATTGTAACAATAATAATCAGAC